>JAODTR010067283.1:0-16174 GCA_025399935.1 Amblyopsis rosae
CCACTAAACAAAAAAATTTATTCCCCCCCCCCCCCCCCCCAACCTGTGATTTCAAATTGAAGTAGGGATGCCCGGGCCAGAACTAAGGGGGCCGGGCCATCCAAGGGCCTCAGCGTAATTCGAACACTGATATAAACAGGCTTACATCACTTCAGAATTTTGCGCAGTTCTCAATTACACTCATGTAGTCCTCCATTACGGTCATGTAGTCTCTAGAACTGAGTCCCAAGAACGGTTGGTCCAAAAATACAGTGCCAGGAAGCCAACAGGGTGTGCGTTTCTTACGGTTATCTCTATACTGTACACGGATGGCCCAAACTGCCCACAGCTGCACCCCCGAGGATTGGGATGTCTGGAGAAGGTTGAGGAACTGATGCAGGGACCTGTATTGGGACGGAGGGATGGAGACTGAGAGGAGATTGGATATATCCTGAGTGTGTTTGGTTCTATTTTGTAAATAACATTTGGCAGAAAAAGATAAAACTGGAGTCAAATATCAAATCAATCTCATCCTGGCTTTGTTTATAGTCTATAAATTAAGCTTTTTTTTATCTCTTACTGGCAAAATACTTCATCTTTGTCTGGTTCTGGTTCAGTCCACGTCATGACGCACCTATGCTGCAGAGAGCAATCGACCAATTAGAGGAGACAAGAATGTAAACATGGAAATAAAAAAATAATAATTATACACACACACTCACCAGCTCGTCCACAACGGTAGTGTGAAACTCTTGGTCCAAGGTCCAGGCTTCTGGTCTGGAGGCAAGGTGTGCAAGGATTTCCCCAGCCAAGGACCAAGAGTCCTGTAGCACAGTGAGGGTGTGCGCCAACAGGTCCTCATCCATCAGGTGTTCCTGGAACTCTTCAAATACAGATACGACGCTCTGGAACACAGGGAAACCGTATCGTACAGACCACTGTACAGATTGTAATGATAATGTTGTAATCTTGTAATGACCACTAGGGGTCAGTAATGGTGTACTATTGTGAATTAATGATAAGGTATACGGGCAGAACAAGAGGTATGGAGTATGAAAGTTTTTGAGTAACTTATGAGCAGTGTTCGGCAAGTTACTCAGGAAATGTAATGTTACCATTTAATTACTACTTCTAAAAGTAATATTATTTTACTTATTACTGGGTAATAAAAGTGATTAGTTACATTACTTGTTACATTACTATATTTCTTTCACAATCACTACCCTGTCTCGCCCCTTCTGAAAAGGTGTAGCCAGCTCATTTTAGAATTGAATCCTTTATTGGAACAATAATGAACCTTAGGAGTCAACAATCAGCCAAAGTTAAAACATGGCCGCCTCTCAAACCAGATGATTATCAAGAGCAAACTTGATAGTTCCATTTTCTTAAAAGAGTGGGACCACCACCCGGTCTGCCAGTCCAAGGATACTGTTTCCACAGTCCATGTGATGTATCCATCCCCCACATTTACAGTACGAGATCCTCAAAATGACAATATCCTCAGTCGAAGAAAACCTTTTTCCCGCCTTGTCTGATTTCACACTTTCTATTCCTGAGTTGCTGAATGGTTTTCGAGTATCAATCCCAGTGTTCTCGCCGAACTCCTCCCATGTCTTAGATTTTGCCTTTGTAACTGCCACATCCTTTTGCTGTAATAAACTACAACCACGACAAAAAAAACTACAAAAACTAAACAAAGCATGCATGCATGCATGCATGCATGCATGCATTACACCCACCAGGAGGCCAAGAATATTCTCTTGAATCAAAGGTTGGGAGAAGGACTTAAATACAAAGAAAACAAGTCTTTACAACATAATTATATACATTTTAATATGCGTTTATAACATTTCTATTGTTTTCTTAAACCTAGCAGCTGTACATAAATTGGCCAAGGTTAAAAGCATTTCACAAAAAACTAATTATTCAATAACTTCTACTGGAAAAAGTAGGTGCTTCGTATGCCGATTAGACGTAGCCTCGACTCGGTGCACTGGCCTTAGTTTTCTGCTAGTGATGCACCGATCAGCTTTATTTTTTGGCCGATACCGATTGGCGATTTTAGTCCCAAAATCGACAGATACCGATTTTATACTTTTTATTTATATATTTTATTCTTGAATTTGATACATTTTGAATCCAAGAAAATGTAAAATGTAATAAAAAAAATAAAAAAAAAAGCAATAAAGAAAAGGCTAAATTAATGGTGAATTGACAGCCATTTAATTGACAGTCAGGACCTCCTTGTACAGCTCCAGGCGTGTGTGTGTGTGTTGTGTGTGTGTGCGGCCTACCTTCAGAAGCTCCTTGTACAGCTCCAGGCCTTGGCACTGGATGAAGTTGTAAACAGTGACAGGCTGGCCCGTCAGCTGCCACAGAATCGTGGTGGTGTTCTGCACCGTGTCATCCAGCAACACGCCCAGCCTGGCTTTCTGCCGTACGACAGCCAGAAGCCCCTGCCTCCCAGAAAGCCCGGGAACAGAGGTTTGGTGGGGAAAGGGAAAGGGGGGGGGGGGGGGTACACTATATTGCCAAAAGATTTGGGTCAGCTGCCTTAACATGCACATGAAGGTTAATAACGTCACCTCATTCTTAATCAGTAGGGTTTACTATGGAGTTGGCCCACCCTTTGCTGCTTTAACAGCTTCAACTCTTCTGGGAAGGCTGTCAACAAGGTTTAGGATTATGTTCATGGGAATGTTTGACCATTCTTCTAGAAGTGCATTTGTGAGGTCAGGCACAGATGTTGGACGAGAAGAGCCTGGCTCACAGTCTCCACTCTAATTCATCCCAAAGGTGTCCCATCAGGTTGAGGTCAGGACTGTGCAGACCAGTCAAGTTCCTCCACACCAAACTCGCTCATCCATGTCTTTATGGACCATGCTTTGTGTACTGGTGCACAGTTGTGGAAGGGGCCATCCTTAAACTGTTTCCACAAAGTTGGGAGCATGAAATTGTCCAAAATGTCTTGGAATCCCCATCCACAAAACTTTACACTTGGCACAATGCAGACATGCAAGTACCGTTTACCTGGCAACCACCAAACCCAGACTCGTCCATCGGATTTGCCAGACAGAGAAGCATGATAAGTCACTCCAGTCTGCATGCCTAGGTGCGTGCTTTTATACATATGTGGCCATGGAAGTGATTTGAACACCTGAATTTGATGATTCGGAGGGTTTTCCTAAGACTTTTGGCAATAGAGTGTATAGGATAAAGTAAATGCCAATGGAAATGTGAGCGATGAGGATAGAAAAGCAAACCTACAGGCCAAAGTATACCAATAGCTCCGGTCGTCACAAGTACCACCGATATTGTGTCTGCGTGACTGTCTCTTGACTGAGCATGTATGACAGTACAGAGTGCTCTGTGGGACTCACGGCAAATAGCCTCGCGAGATCACGTGATCTTATGAGCTACAAATTCATTTAGCGGAGGATCAGTCCAGAAGGTTGCAAATTATTGGCCAATTAGCGTTTAACTGAAGTGTTTACCAGCATACGGTTTACGTTTCGGTATACTGATTGAGTGAAATATAGGCAGGTAGTCCAATTGTATTTAGGGATGTTTGAAATGTATTGGCACGTCTTTTATGAAAAAGAATTTTGAATTTATCGTTGCCAGACCGATTCTTAATGGTGAAATGAAATGGGAGCTCTCAAAAATAGATGCCTGTGCATGGTCCTACCGCGGTAGCCTACTGGGACTATCAACATACAGTAGTATTTATTTGTAAATCGTTTTTATTGGTTCAGTTTTATCCAACATACATTTGTTTGCAGCGTATATTTTGAATCAAGGCATACAGTGAAAGCACTGCTGCCTTATATTATGATCACAAAAGGCCACCCACCCCCTAAATGTCCCCTAGTCCAGATCTTCAAACGGATGGATTGAAGGATTTTAAGGGTCTTTTACTTTAAAGAGGCTCGTCAAAGTAAAATATCCTTGTGACTTTGTTATACTTTGGCCTTTAGAAAAAGAACTGATCGGGAGGTGGGGGGAGGAGGTACACGGAAAACACATACTGTACCTCAATTATTGTAATATCAGAGCCAAGTTTTTCTGTCTGTCTTTCCGTGCCTAACTGTAAAACAAAAACTGCATTTTGTTTGACCAATTTGTGGACAGGAACCATTAATAGTTAAAGTTCTAATAGAAACTCTGACACAATCAGACATGGGACACTGATGTCATCATGATAATATACCTTTGCTATCAGAGCCCCGATGACAATCACAGCAATATTCTGCAGGACAGGGTCTTTGTAGCTGTTCAGCAACGTCATAAGCAGCACAGTTGCTGAATACCTGGACCACACAGTCAACAATACAAACACAACCAAAGGCAAAACCTGCTTCACAAAGCAACTGCAGTCACCCGGGTGACCACAGTGAGTTAGTATGGGTAGTACTCTGCCAGTCTGTGACTACATGGACCAAGATGCAGCAGGGTGAAATGCACTTATAGTGGCTTATTCGTTAACGCAAATGTCCAAAGTCACTTATCTTGTATAACTGGTTAGCTTTTGCTTTGACGAGCTTGAGTGTGTGTCGAAGTCATACCTTAATTGCTTACATCTGCTTAGCAAGTCACAAAGTCCACCGAACCAGTTGATTAACTTCTATGAATGTTTATTACACCAACGAACGAACGAACGAACGAACATGATTATACTTCATTTCCTGGTAGGTAATAGATTCAAAAGACTAACTTGATGTAACGGTCTGGGCCGCACCGCCGATGGGCGCTCCCGACCTTACACTTGAATTGTAGCCTATTATACTTCTGCACCAAGCTGTGAAAAGCTGTAGCGTTCTACAGTTGTTTTCTTACATGGCCCTGCGCTGTTTCCAAATAGAAAGTCCACCCACAGTAGCCTGTCTGTCGGTTCAATGCCTCCGTCCAACACAGCGGTACTCACCGCTAGCACCTAATGCTATACCTTTACCCATTGCTACAATATCCTAGCTTGATGTGCCAGATACAACCATATGGGAAACTGTCCATTAAAAAAAAGGTAAGTAGAGGTAGGTAGGTAGAGGTAGTTTAGTTACTTAATAATAATAATAACAACAACAACAACAACAACATTTAAAAGAAAAAAAAAGCCTTTCAAAATGATTGAATGAACCTGTGAACCAGTAGAGCCAGTTGTTAAATTAACTCTTGCCGACGCCAGTCGAGAGGAGCCTTTAGTGCCCGTCTTTCCTCTTGTAATAAAACTTTAATAAAACTATTGCGACATTTGACATCTGTAAGGATCGCCATTGTTGTTTACGAGACGCTTTTGCTTTCACCACATAAACCACGCCCGTAGGGAACAATACAGTGCTTATTGTCCCACACCTTAGATTTGCCAAACACAAGGATTTCAACCTCTCCAGACTGATTCTAGCAGCAAAGAAAAACTGAAGCTCCATGGCTGACCATGTCCATGTTATCAGCGCTTTTTGCCTAATAGTCTTGCAGTGGCTGGCTAAACTTATACTAAGGAATGCAAAATTCTTTACGACACAAGGCAGGTCTGAGACCAATTGCTTAATCACTATCAAGCTGTGACAGGTTCTCTTTTGCCGATCTATGCATTTGCTCAATGAAAGCAATGTTAAAATTGTTGACCGTTACTGACTGACCGACTATTTGCCACTACCGACATCATATGTCTTTACTACAGACTCAAAACCATCAATAAAATGATCAACCTACCTGTCAAAGGGGATGTCCTGAATGATGTGTTCATTGAAGAGAATTATTAGACTGTTCTTATGCACCTGCAAGAAAGGAAAACTAGGGCTGTCAGAAATTAATCGCAATGAATTGCAAACCTTATGTAAATATTTGCGATTAATAAAGCACATATTTTCCCCCAAGCGTTATATTTTTCTAACAAGATATGCACTTTTTTTTTTTTTACATTTTTAAATAAAATACAAAAACATATGCATTGCTCAGCCACCTGTAAAGGAATGTGCTTGACACATGTAAAGCCAAACTGACGGAGGAGCTAAATAAAATTCTGCAGTTACGTTTATGGCTTTGACGCTTTAGAAACAGAAACATGCTCTAAACCTTTGCGGCGACGCGCGCCAGTCTTCAGTGGGCGTTGCCCCATTAAAAAGAATTGTACGTTCTAAAACTCTGGCGTCTCAAGTACACGGGTCAATGCCCCCAGTGGGCATAAGCCTTCAGAGATCAGATTAGATCAGAGATCATGGAGCCCATGATATTCCATCTTCCACTAGACCAGGGGTCAGCAACCAGGAGCGTACCACCATGAGCACACACACGGTATATTGACCAATGGCACACTGGCAATACAGCCATGGAACAAATTAAGAGACAACTGCACATTGTTAAAAATGTAATCGTATAAATACACTGTACATGTAAAACATAAATATAACATTCCTATAAATATACTGTAGACCTAAAAATGCAAATATGACTTGTAAATAGAAAATAAAAGTGTATGGATAGTAAAAGTCTGAAAAAACGCTACAGTGGTTTTCATGTAGTTGTAAGTGTGCAAGATACTTTTTTGTTTGTGGAAATGTTGATGCACACTGCGGATGTCAAATAACACACTTCATATCAAAAAGGTTGCTGAACCTCCCCCTCCCCCCTCACCCTGGTGACCCCTCCTCACCTGTGGGTCAGGTAAGGTCTCCATAGCATGGAGCACCCGGTGCACGGTGGCTCTGAGCAGACACACGGGCATCGCCTTGGACAGGTCCCCTTCGGTCAGCGCACACAGGCACGCCGTGGCGCCCGTCTGCAGCCGCAGGGAGCCGGGGTGGCTCTCCATGGCGCTCAGCACCAGCTAGGGGCGGCGCGGCAGCAGGTCAAAGTCACAGCCACGTCACCACGGACCAGCGCTTTTCAAATCATGGGCTGCATCCGAATACTCAGTATAGACTACCTTTGGTGAAGTACCTACTACCCAACCGTTAATCTAGTACGTTCTATGAGTAATACTCAGTATAGACTACCTTTGGTGAAGTACCTACTACCCAACCGTTAGTCTAGTACGTTCTATGAGTAATACTCAGTATAGACTACCTTTGGTGAAGTACCTACTGCCCAACCGTTAGACTAGTACGTTCTATGAGTAAGCGAGCGAGTAGTAGGGACACAATTCAGATATACTCAACCGCCATCTCACCTGTCCTTTGACCCGGATGTTTGCTGCGAAAACTCACCTCAATAGCGACATATAAAAAAAAACGACTTTATATCTACTCATATTAAATTGTCTTTACTTTGGAGTGATAGTATGATTATGATACTTACATTCGTACATCGCCGCACCTTCGCTGCTTGCTGCCGTCATGTTATCTTTTATTTACCGCCATTTCTCTTCTTCGATTTTTTTTCTGAATAGTGCCCAACTGACTTATGAGATAGCGTAACAAATTACTTTGTTAGATGTTCTGAATTTCGGTTACAATTACTTTTCGGTTAATCGTCCAGTCCTACGCATCGGTGCCACCCATTTATACAGTATATAATTAATGGGCACTCCAGGACCAGGATTGGGATACATTGAATTGAAGGCAGGGTCAGTCATTTTCAAGAACGCTTGCTTAAATTTGAGTTTAAATCAAAACAATATTCCTCCGCCCCACATTGAAACTTTGTGTTGTGAGCGGTGTTCACCACATTGCTTATGTTCCTATTTATGGAGCCATGGCTGTGCAGAAGTAGCAGAATACATTTTTTTTTTCCTCAACATTCACATTTGATAAAATGTGCTTTACTTAACAATTACAGTAGCTTGCAATAGCTGACGTTACCTTTAAGACAGTTAGACAGGTACATTGATTGTGCCATACAATATCAACAACCAGGGATGGGGAGTAACTGAATTTATTTTAGCTAAAATAGTGGAATTAGATTGCAGGTGTTTTTATTGGATGATTACTTCTAGGACTACTTTCAAATGTAAAAAAGAAATAAAAAGGCTCATTAACCTTTCATTCATGTAAATCAATGCCAATCCTACTTTTATCTGATCCCCTGAGCAAAATAAACAGTCACAAAAATGAAGATTTGGCGTGGCCAACGCAGTAAATTGTTTTGAATGGCATTTCAAACAACAACGTTTAGGCATGAAGTAATCTAAAAGTAATGGAAAGTAATCAGATTATGTTACTAAATTTATGTAATCCAAAAATGACATTACTGAATATAATTTCATTCTGATGACTAGTAACTGTAATGGATTACATATATATATAAAGAGAAACTACCTGGACGATGTCTGGACGTGGGCCGACCAGGTCAGCTGTAGTATAGTAGAGATGAGAAAGTGCCTCTTGGGCCAAGCACTCCCGTCCGCAGTACCTTCTCAGAGCCTCACAGATCTGGCTCTCGTTGGCCTCTCCCGTCACCTGGACAAATGGCACATTTAGGAGATAACTAAATAAGGAGAGAGAGGAAATAAACCTCAAAATACACGTTGCACAACTATTCTTACAAAAAAAATCCCAAAAAATATCACAATCATCGCAAACATACTCAACTATTCATAAACACATTTTCCTAAATACATTCAGTTGTATTAAGAACATTATATGCACGGCTGTACTGTTATTAATGTTTAAAATATTGTATAGATTACTTTTAATGGAGATATTGTAATGCCAGGATCAGCCTACGCAACTTTTTTTTTTTTTGTCATTCACGATGGTGACCATGGCAGATTAGAATAGCATTGTGCCACCAATTCTTGACTTGTCTTGTCTTGGCCGGGTGACTGGCAAAACTACACGTATGACCTGACCTGGAATGAGGTCATGTGTCGTTGGGCAGGAGGGGTCAAGAAAGTGATGCTGGCACTGGTCTTGTGTTCCAACAACAAAAACCGACCATGTTGTGGCTACTGGCAGCCTACTGTGGAATGGTAACCTAGCCTCTTTACCACTCACCGGTGGCTCAAGTGTCTCTGCTACATTGAGCTCAACTAGTCTCGCAGAGCCAGCCTTTACTTAGGTAAAGTCTGGGACACTGCGCTGGCTAACTGCATCAATACAATGAGGAATTTGTTGTGAAAACTAAATGACATCATTCTGGCTGTTAAAAGATCTCATACATTTGTAAAATTTGTAGGCTACACTCACTGCTTAAAATAAATAGGCCTAGAAAAGTTTTAATTAGTCAATATAGCACAACGCTAACGTCAGGATTTTATAGGGTTGAACATTTTGTCATATCCGTTTAAAATCCTTGCTGGTTTCTGACCGTACACTTGGTCCTGTCATTGACAATGTTTTTTGAAGTTGTGCAATGGGTGGAGTCAGGCTCAGAGCTGGGGTGCAGTTCACTTTAATGTTTATGTTAATATATCGTATATGACTATTTTTAAGGGAGACGCTGTAGAGTTACTAATAATAGTAACTATGTTTAAAATATTGTATAGGGTACCTTTAATGGAGACACTGTAGCTATATAGTTACCATTATTACTGTTTAAAATATAATATAGGGTACCTTTAATAGAGACACTGTAGCGTTACAGTTACCGTTAGGTTCCCGCGCATGGAGAGGGCTTCACAGGAGCTGACTCCGGTGGCCAGCAGGCCCAAGAAGACCAGCCCGCTCCTGGCACTAATGAACTGCTCGACCGCTTCCTCCGCGATGTCCCTACTGCCGGAGACGTCCAGCGACACGAGGGCAGGCAGGGCGCTGGGTGTCCGACCGCCCAGAAGCTGCCGCACCGCCTCGCGGCCCCGCCACCCGCCCACGTCGTCCACCCCTCCGCCAAGCGGGTCCTCCGAGAGGTCCAGGTGGCGAAGGACCCGGAGCCGGCCCATCACGGAGGCCAGGCGGGCCGGGCCCATTACCAGGCGCCGGGCCAGCCCGTGGGCGCCCAGGGACTCCAGGGTGTCGCCGCACCGCCCCAGGGCGGCGAGGTCTGTGACGGCACTGCAGGAGACATCCAGGCTCTCCAGCAGGGGGAGCCGGCACACGTCCGCCAGGGCGAGGTCGCTCAGGTCCGTGTCGGCTAGGTCCAGCGCCCGCAGCCCCCGCAGCGAGCTGAAGCCCAGCGGGGAGCCCTCGCCGCCCAGGGACGCCCAGTCCAAACACAGGCCTCTCAGAGACAGTGTCCGCAGGTTGGATCGGCACTCCGGGCTGGAGGCCAGGCCCGAGAGGACCTGTGCCCCCGTGAGCCCGCCCCGGGCCCAGGAGGCGTCCACCTCCTGTAGCCGGTGAGGGCACAGCGCCAGGCGGAAGGCCCCCGCCGACACCGGGGACCGGCGGATGACGGCACGACTCAGACGGTGCTCCTTGTAGTCACGGAAAACACCAACCGTTCTGTCGTTGAGCAGTCCTTTAAAACAGGGGAACAAACAGGGCCTATAAGGACTTTGCACTGCACGTATAGAACTAGCCATAAAAGGCCATGTGCGGTCGGTGGTGGTCTCTCGTGACCCCTGACTCACCCTCGGCTGCCATCCTGCGCAGGAGTCGGTCCGCCAACTCCCGCGGGAGCGCCAGGGACGAGCTGTTCAGGCGCATGGAGCCGTCAGGACGCTGCTCACACAAACTGCCCAGGCTGCGGCACACCTGAGCCAGGCACAGGTCAGACAAGGCCCCGCCCCCCTCCTCCTCCAGGAAACAAGTGAGAGCAATGTCTCTACTGTGTGACTACATGGTGAGAACAGGTCAACAAACTCACATTTCATATTATCCTGCCATCAAAAATCATATCAAGCACTTCTGTATTATTGGGTGATGTCCAATTAAGAGCCCACCACACCCCAGCTAACAACAAAATGCACCTTTAAGAAAACACATTTGTATTGAAATTTTCAAACAACTTATTTTTTTATTGTGCGGTGGGTGGGAGAGAAACAACCCTCTCCTCTATGGGAGAGAGGGCAAAACATAATACTCCCACAACTTTTTTCTAGGCTGCATTTGACTATTGACGACATGACAGAGTTCACATCAGAGTGAAAGTTTTGCTATGTTAATCTACTTTATTTTATTCTGATGAATTAATTGCATGGGTTAAAAATATAGAAACTAACCGTGGTCCGTATAACAAAATATAATCTACAATGTAATTCCCTTTAATTAAATAGCGATTCCTTCCAGTCCCAGGAAGCAAATTACATTCAAATCGTTCGTTGTAGTTCAAATTTCTTGTAAAATAACTTTATAGTAGCCTAGCCTATGCCCAAAAATTATCATATAAACCTGCATGTAGTTTTAACACCTTTAAACCTGACAATGAACACTGACACTCGAAGCGTGCTTAGAAAATTGAATGGCCTAGTTTAACTCACCATGGTTCGACAATAGCCTACAATGAATGAATGCAAGACTGTCGATTTTTACCCCTAAACTACTTTTAAATTCCACTAAATGTCCACACAGTAGCCGAAATATTATAAATACTATAGGCGCGTTTCGCGTTCAGCTCAGCGAAGCATCCTGGGGAAAAAAAGAAACGTGCAATCTACAGGTGAGGCAATTAACGGGGAGCTTGGCTCCACGGTGTAGACAAGATTCCCTAAATGTAGACTATATGCCTAGCCTACTTTATTTTGCCATGCAATAATTTAATGCTCTTGTTGGCCGTAGGCTATACGGTATCATACTATGGGTGGGCTGGGCTGATGGTTTATGTGGCCATTGACTGATTATTATATCGACGTGCTGACATAAAGCATTTTATTTAGCCGTTATATGCAGCCTTGAGTGAAGAGTCGCCGCCAATTTTTTCTTTGAGGCCTTCCCCCCTCGAATCGGTAAAAAAAGAGATCGCTGAAAGATCTACAGTCGCACATTAGGCTTCACAGGCTATGGCTATATACGGGGCTCTCCCAGTCTTTCCAGACATCGTTGTCTGGAACTAAACAAATACATTTCTGTCAGGGGTGTTGTTTGGCTGGTTTACCACTAGAGGGCATGCACTCCCAGGTAACTTGCTGGTCTGAAAGTTTGTCACGGTAGCTTGCCAATCAGGGATATTGAATTAAAAAAGGCTATAGTACGATTCTAAAATAACAAACTTTTTGTGAAATTCACCGCAAGTTTGTTCTCAAGTTCTCTGTGCGTGCTGAAAAATTAATCTTGTAGCCTTGTTCCATATCGGTACACAATCAAAGTTGTGCAGACCGCACACACAAACAATACCCTTGAATACCCAGTCTTCATAATGCGTTTCCAATGTGGGGTGTTTTTAAAATGATTTAATTTGGAGTAAATCGACAGAGATTATACATTATTAGATAGATAATATAGATTATTACTGTTAGAGTACTGGATTTATCCCCTGGATCCCTATCATTATATTTCACGCTGTGGTTTGTATGCGACAGCACCTTTCAGGAACCTTCTTCCCGCCAAATAACACGTTCCTCTGTGTATCATTCATTTAGCGAGGAAGACCGTGTTGTATTACCAGCGACCACCTGTGAGACATGCGGGCACGCACACACACACACCATGTTCTCATAAGCATGTGTAAACACAGCAGCACAAGGGGATTTATTGTCCTAATATCACTTGGGAAAATCGTCGTCCTCCCCCGAAGACAAGCATTTCCTCCACAGCGAATCACCCCCCCCCCCCCACACACACACACACACTGACACAGCGTTTCACAATGCGCAGTGTATTAGTCACACATGTAGCAAGCACCCAACAAATAGGTCCCATTGACAACCGGCCTCCTTATCATTGTTCTCTAGGCTCTCTTCCAACAGCTGATGGAAAACAGGTTTAGAAAGGTGCAGACATATATACAAGTAGTGTATAGACTATTCTAGTGTGTGTGTGCACACGTGTGTGTGCGCGTGTCAATTCACGTGCGTGTACACTCGCACGCACACCCTCACATGTGTGTATGATTAGTTGTGTGTGAATATGGCTGTCGTGTGCGTGTGTGTGTGTGTGTGCGTGTGTGTGCGTGAGTGTGTGAGACAATATTTAACACAGAGATCTTCATCCTCGAGACGTGCCAAACCAAACTGCTCATTGTCCCCCCCGGGGAATGTATTTTTATTTGTGCCATTTTATCTCAAATTTCTCATGCTACTTCAGTTGTGTTTTTGTGAAATGTGATATCAGGAGAAGCCCTGTTGTTTTTTTTTCTTCTTCTTCTTCTCCCTTAACAGTGCATGACATTAGAGAAGCTAGGCAGGGCAAGCAAGAGACCCCCACCACTCCTAACCCCCCCCCCCCCCCCCCCCACTCTCTCTCTCTCTCTCTCTCTCTCTCTCTCTCTCTCCCTTCTCTCACACACACACACACACACACACACACACACAACTTCGGCTGGGTCTGTTCGGACCACCCTCCACCTCTCCCTGAGCGGAGTGTGACTGCCTGCGCCCGAGCTGTGTTCTGCCCCTCAGTCTCAGTGAGACCCAGGCCGGAGAGTCAGGGACCCAGAGAGAGAGAGAGAGAGAGAGAGAGGGGGGGATTAAGGGAGCGCGAGGCAGGCAGTATGGAGAGAACGTTCCCCAGCTTGAGACACCGCTGACAAACCAAACTCGCAGGCTCTGATATCCAGACAACACAGGTATTTGTAATAAACTGCACTGTGCTTATTACCTGATGTTATGCGCATTCCTCTTGGAGGAATACACAACCACACTTATTTCAAATGGAATTAAGTCATTCTGTGAATTTACTTTTGTTCTTTCCCTTTTTTCACTATTACCGTTAGGTTTTACATTTATGGTTATGGTTTTTATATTTATTGATTGTGGGGAAATAGTTCCTCGCACAAAATGATCTAAAAAGAAAATGTATTAATATCCTGTGACTGATATTAATTGTCTGTGTATGTTGACTCTCTAGCTTTTAGTTTGTTCAAGCACATTTCAGTATAGTAGGTAGATCGATTTTTCCATTAGAAAAACTAGCATAGATTTATTGGCTCTTACAGTAATAATACACCACTGGCAATGCTCAGTCACCACAAAATGCAACTGGAAAAAGAAGACATGTCAGGTTTGGATGTGGCTTATGTGTTTATGTGCAGATTTGTGTTGTTTTTTCTTGTTTTTTTTTCCCCCATCCAAAAATGACCAATGAATAGCATGAAGAGGCCTCCAATTGAAAAAGTAGAATTGATGAGCTTGCATATCTACCTTGGCGCTACGTTACCAAACAGTGCAGTCGTGGCATTTCATTTGGAACGCCACGACTGAACAAGCACTCCTCCACTGGGTTATATATCCCCCAGCTCACTGTTATGAATTGATCAAAGGTGCAGGGGGTTCTAGGGGGAGGGGTAGAGAAGAGTGTGTGTGTGTGTGTGTGTGTGTGTGTGTGTTAGACCAGGAGTGCTGTGGGGAAGGAGCGTATTCAATAATCTCCACAGTTATAAACCAAAACTACAAACAATACTTTTTGTAATGCCGGTTTCAACCACAAGAGCAACCATGCACGGACATAGAATGAGCAGTGTGCCGTTAATATAATCCCCATGCTGCACGTCTTGCTCTGAATGAGAACGTGTAAATGTGTCCTTTTAATTAAGGGGATTGAAAAGGTCAGCGAGCGTCTGCGGTTGAGCGTTAACGAGAGAACAAGACCAGGCGGTAATACGGCGTCAGTGAGATTCACAGGCAGCGTTTACACAGAGCCTCCGTGTAAACGGTGCCTGTCGACGTCGTTAGGCCGCGGGCTGGGAGACTTCATTCTGCATATACAGTGTATGTGGGGCCGTGCCAGGCAGGCAAACACTGCGGCCGAGTGGCCGAGGGTGATGGACTGTGATTACGGAAAGAAAGGAAAGAAGAAAACACACTGTGGGCATCTTCCCTGGTGGTGCCAAGGTGCTGTTGAGCCGTGACACAGCTTGGAATATTTCCTTATAAAGCTTCTTTGCTTTTGTTCTCAGTCCCATGAGATGGTTTAGACTCCAAGAGCTGCAACTTTGCTGTTACAGAACGCTTTCTTCCATGTGCAAAAAATTCAGGCTTAGAACTAAAACTCCAAACTAAGTTGCTTTGGGAAATTAGCCTTGGCTGAGTTGGCTCTGTTTTAGTCAGTGAGTCAGTCAGTAAGTCATTGTCTTCATGTCCTATACGCCTGGATTAGATAATCACTCCTTCTTTTGAAGCAAGTATGTTTGCCTCTTTTGACAGTGACAAACAGGAGTTTTACGCCACAGCAGCGCTTTGGGCTTAGGTAATGCTTTTTGGGCCTTTCACATTAGCTGTGGTATGGTCAGCCTTCTTTGGCACAACCAAACATCATGTGGAGGCCACAGGAATGATCCACAGCCACTGTCCCTCTGTCTGTCTTACAGACACTTAGCTCAGCCTCCGTCCTTGGCGTCTGGGGCGAAATCCCCTCGAGCGTGTGTTTTGACGAGTCCCGGTGTGAGGCGGCTTGGCGGTGCGTGCCTTTCAGAGGTGTTGGGTGACGGCTATTTAGCCTCTTTGGCCCCATCCTCCACAAACATGGCGGCTTATAGATGGGTTTGGCCTGGTTGCCAAGATTAGCCTCAAAGGTTGGCCTACCATTAGCTCTGTACCTCCAGGGCCAAGCCCAGCTAGTGGATATGGATGGGGGAATATGGCTGTGGATGGAGGGTAAAGAAGGGAGAATTTCACTCAGTGTGCATATTTGAAAGTCCCCCTCCCCCTGCTCTGTCCGTTGCGCTGTCAGGACCAATAAGATCAAATTGCAGGCTTCCCTTCCAAAAATAGACTGGAGAAAACATTACTCATAATTTAGGGGATCGTCCCACCCATAGCCCCGCTGCTCCTCAAACACACAGACCCTTTCATTCCTGCACCCAATTACCTTTGTTCCAAATATTTATCTACTTGGACAAGTTAAAACGAAGCGAGCTGGTGTCAGGAGCCTGTAATGATCCGGTGCTAACAGATTACCTTTAACCTCACCGTCTTCATGTTCGCATTGGTACAAACATCTGACGAGAGATCAGCCGTGGATGTTGTGCTCTTTAATCCACAGAAAAATACATCCCATGGTCCAATTGAGATCGCTCTTTTGAGAGACATGCTAATGGCCTCTGACACCAGTAGCCCCATACAAGGCCTTCACGGTAAGAGCTCTGGGACACAGTGGAAGACGTTCGAGGAAAATTCTAAGCAGGAGGGGTGGGGGTGGGGGGGGGGGGGGGGGGTAAATGTGGGTGTATACACCACGGGCAGGGTCCTCTCCTTGTTGGGGATCCTGGGAGCTTTGACCTGCCCCTG
>JAODTR010067304.1:0-16172 GCA_025399935.1 Amblyopsis rosae
CTTACTATACATTTCATGAGTCCTATTTGTAATAGATGTGCATGTGCAACAATGTATACTCTGTCATAAATTCTCCCAGTGCTCATATAGGAATAGTATTTCCATAATCAATGCACAATGAATTGAGGATTTATGGCTTCCTGACATGTTGAGAATGTGTTGCGCTGCTTTGCCCCTCAGCTATCTGTCCCCAAGGGTGCAGGAATGGGGGCAGCTGTGTAGCTCCAGGAATCTGCAGCTGTCCAGAAGGATGGCTTGGAGGAGCTTGCCATACTGGTGAGTTCGCACAGGCTCTCCGTGAGTGGGTATGTCACAGAATGTATTTTGAAGGCTCCTATAGAAAACTGATTACAGGAAACCTGCCTTTTATAATTTTAATTAAGTTCTTAGTTTGTAAAGAACTCATACAGCACACATGTAGCCTACATTGTGGTACTGTATAAATCCTGCATAATTAAATATCTCCGCATGCTTATTTCATTAACAGGTTAGCATTCCACATCCACATAAGAAGCCTATTACCGAAATAACTGGATATACTGTAGTACGTGTGGCAGCAGTCCACCTAAGTAGAGATCATACTGTACTGTACATCTGCCACATATTGTGAACTGTACCTTAAAACAAGCACTTCTCCAGATGTGACAAAACCAGACAGATCATTTTATGAGCTCCCTTTCTCAGCATCATGCTGGATAAATAGGTTTTACATGACGTTTGAATACATTATGTAAAAGCTCTCCACTTCTTTCTCTATAGCTGTTTGCAGCCGGCCTTGCCTCAATGGAGGGAAGTGTATTTCCCCAGAGAAGTGTCGCTGTCAGTCACAATACGCTGGACCCCAGTGTGAGGAGAGGAAGAAGTCTCACTAGTTTGTCTCAGACCGGGTCAAAGGTCAAAGCCCGATTAGTAGTTTTGGGGTTGTGTTTTTTTTTAAAACTTGTTATCCTATACATTGTACTTAATAAATTCATAACATCTAATTTTGTCTCATTCAATCTACACCAGAATGTGTAGGAAGGGGGTAGGTGGGCAATCTATTTGAAATATATACATTATATATCTGACATTTTTTTTATTTGTCACATACTGTATATTGGATAATAACACAACACAATTTGATCTTGATTAAATATTGCATGTACTTCTATACAGAGGTCGTTAATACTACATACAAAGACATTAAAAGGAAAGTTAAAATTAATTTTTTACTCATCCAATTAAAATAATGTTAAAATCACATTTGTTTGCACTATTAAACAAATGTATGTTTGGTTTGGGAATTGCCCCTTTTTGGAACCCCAGAGATCACATGCTCATCCCGCTCATTCAGCGCTCCTAGGCTGAAACTATCTCGCCACACAGCTGTTTCAAACATAAAACACTGAACTGGGTAGGACATACAGGGTTGTGGGAGTGATACAGTAATTACATTGAGGAATGTTCCTTTAAAATATAAATGTAGTGAGTAAAAAGAAACCGTGCAGGCTGGCTTTGGTAAAAGTAAGATAAAGCTAAATGTATTATGAGATAACATATTTATGAGGAGTGAGAACCAGAGGGGCATAAGTGACATTTCCAACTTTACAGGAGGGGCCAAAACAAAAATGTTAAATTCACGTGCGCATTTCTGGCACCAACATTTCACCAATTTAATCTAAATGCATGGGCCCATTTGATGACAATGTGAACAAAGCAATACAGACAGTTTAAAAGAAATAACAATCTATTGTTACAAAATAACAAGAACTAGGCAAGCCTAGTTCAGCCGGACCGAGCAGCCTGTCAAGTTGCAGTCATTTTGACGTCCACTGCCCATTTTTGGGGAAAACAAAGCGTACAAATGACTGGCAGCTACCCTTCATAAAAGTGTCTGTGTTATGTCTTGGGCGTTAAACTAAATAACCCACACAGGTTGTTCTTGCTAATAAAAGGGGAGGGAAAAATATGTAAATTACAACTGTACTGTATTGCAACCTGAAAATGCAGCCTCCTGTATTGCAGCTACTTAACCGATCAGCTGGCTGAAATGTTAGTCTTATTCTCGGAAGTTTCACGCTATTGGTGCGTTACTGCCACCTACTGTGTAGAATGGCGCACTACTCAACCGATTTTTAACAAGATTGGTCAGTCAGTCAGGCAATCACTCAGGGACTCAGCAAGCGACATCCGTTCATGTTGGCCGGCCCCGCTACACGCTATAACAAATAATCCTTACCACATGCTTTCCAAATATACATTTCTCAATGCCAAAAGGCACCAACTGGCTTAGTATGTTCGGTATTTAAGTCTTTTGGTTTTGAACGAATAACTCCAAATTTATAAAGAATTCACTTGTGCCCTCTTGGCAGTAGAAACAATAGAAAGAGCTCATCAAGAGCTTTAATTTGAAATATACATCTCAGTTTCACCAAAAATTTACTTACGTTTCTCTGGTTCTCACCTATCAAGCGATATGCAAAATAAAATTTAGTGTTGTAATAGTGTGGGGTTGTTAAAGTTGTCATATCAGAACGTTACTTTGTCTTTTTGACAATTGTCTTACAACCAGATACTTGTTACCATGAGGTAGTGATGAACATAGACAAAATGACAAGTGCAATATATCAAGTCCCCCGTGTTATACCTCCGTATACACACACACACGCACAGGCCTACACCTCGTCTTGTTTTTTCTACACTTTGTAGCTTAGTCAGTCCATTCCATTTCCATCAGGCGTGTGTTGCCTGTAAACACAGAGCGCAACAACTACTGTCAGAATATTGTCAATAAAAACATCCTAAGTTTACCTACTAAGTTTATTTCAATTGATTCAAGCAACTAAAACATAACATAAAAATTGTAGTCTTTAAATAAATAGTACTATGAGGAATAATTCGTAAGAAGTAAGAACCCGCCAACAAATGTGCTTGCATTATTGTAAAGAGCTGTCAGTTATTAGACCTAGCGGTTCAGTTGGAGCATCAGCTTTTTGGAAATATGTAGCCTACAATATATATATATATATATATATAGAGAGAGAGAGAGAGAGAGAGTGTGAGAGAGATAGATAGACAGACATACTGTACAGGTAATATAACTACATTTTTTTCTGTATATACAGTAAATTGATTCTTCAGATGGTCAGCAAAAATGGAATTTGGAATCAAATCAAATAATTTTCTTTTGCCACACAGTCATTCATAGTACTCCCACATCATATATTTCAGACTACATGTTAAATTCCTTCATTCAAGTATGTAACGTGACGTACTGTATGTGTTATGAAGAGAGATGTGCTGACCTTTATTCCACAGGTGAGGCCCTTGAAGCCTTTCCGACAGTGGCAGTAGTCAGGCAGGACACACCTCCCTCCATTTAGACAGCGCTGTTTACAGATAGCTGACCATGGAATCCACATTGGGAGGATATGCTTATTGTCCAGAGGGTTACGGCCAGTAATGAATGAACGTGTAGCTGTGGTGTGGGGCGTGGCTTAAAACTCACGTGATTGACACTGATGGCCCTCCCAACCGATTGGACAGTGGCAGGTGTCGGGTCCCACGCATTCACCCCCATTCCCACACCTCTGCAGACACACAGCTGCAAAGAGAGAAGCATGCGTTAAAACACACACACACCCTAACTGAGATCAGATGCCATAGACACTTCTAAAAAGTGTTGTTTTAGTGAACCACATTTGTAAACAATAGTCTACATGTTGATAATACTCACGCATGTCACACCTGCTGCCTCTCCACCCTGACGCACAGGAACAAGTGTTAGGACCCACACACTTGCCTTTGTTCATACACATGGGCTCACACACACCTGGAACACACAAGGAGGTCATTTAGCAGACGCTTTTATCCTAAAGTACTGTAGGTAGAGATTAGACATACTGCTCAAGCATGTCTACAAGAAGGCCAGGAATGTTGGTTCAAACCAACTACCAACTACCCTATACCTAAATACTAGCATTACTAATCATAGGAAATATGTGTATGGCAATAACAAAAATATGGACACAAATTTAACAATATACATTCCGTGCTTTATGACTTTTGGAAATATTTAAAACCCTGACAAAATAAACTGCTTTACTTTAGAATGTTGAAATATGTATTGTACAGAACAATAAATAAAAAGTAAAAAGTTAAGTTAAACCACACCTCAAACCGTTTTTGATCATGAAATATCACTTGCATAACTATTATTACAGTAACGATGCTGTTAAATCATCCAATTCTAGCCCTAGAATCTACTGTTGGTCTCTGTAACGCTGTGCTGCTACTGGCAACATTGCATTTACACTAGGCTGATCAAATACTTTACCATACAAGGTGTTTCATTACTTACTATTTTGACATCTTCTTCCCGTGTAGCCTTCAGGGCAGGAACACACGTTATTTCGCATACACTGACCACCGTTCTTACAAGGGGGGCTGCAAACAGCTGGAACACAGCGCATGTTGTTCTGACTACACATATAAATGTGCACAACAGAGTGCAATCATCTGCATTAACACGGATGGAAAATATTGTCGTTTATCAGGTCAATAAGTAGATTATCGGCACCTTCCTAAAATATTAAAGTCGTTTCTTGACAACAATGATTTTTATTTTGCCCAAATATTATAATGTAAAAAAGAGGCCGACAGCTTCCAAAAAGAAGTTACGTCTGAACGCGGCCTAAGTGCTGAAAGAAATAAACCTGTTGTAAAATGTGGGGCCAAAGAAACTGGTGCCTTGTTTATTATTATCTCAGTACTGTATATTATTATAATTGCAGTACAGTAGTTTGCATCTCTGGCCATAGCAGTCAGGGCTTGTTCCTCACACCTCTTACCGTTCTGACACTGAGAACCATAGAAGCCGCCGGGACAGGCACAGATGTTGGGTTTGATGCAGGTCCCTCCATTCAGACAGAAAGGCCTACACACAGCTGTGAGGCCCGACAACCACATTCAGTCAGTATATGACATTTAAAAGGAGGCAATAAGATCAACTTTATAGTGGTTATCTTAGCAGGCAAGAACTAGATTGATATAACATACGTATCAACACTGCGGTGTGTTCATTGAAAACGTGAAGTACAGAATGTATATAAAGTATTTGCAAATCATACTTTTTTCCAGCAACTCAACCTGTTTACCTGAGTTACATGTGGGTCCATGCCAGCCTGGCTTGCATTGGCAGACGTCAGGAGAAAGGCACTCTCCTCCATTCTCACAGTGCTTATTACACACCACTATGAGAGGAAACACGTCACTTGTCACTCTCTCAATCAAATCAGGATTTATAGCTTTGTGTGTTTGTTTATAGTCTACATATGTTAAGGGTGGAAGGAGCCTTTGGTGCAGTCAGATGACATGTAATATTGAAGACTACAGTATTTACATTACTTTATTTACTTTACACACAACATTGACTTTGCCATAGGACGTTTTGTTTTATTTGCATTGACCGACACTTACTAAAAAGGACACATTGGGATAACCAAGCAATATCTCACTGATTTCACATCTGGGCCCAACGTAGCCGTAGGGGCAGCTACAGAGGTTTCTGCCCACACAGGTTCCTCCATGGTAACAGGGTGGCTCACAGCTAGCTTCCTCACAGGTGGGCCCGCTGGAGCCCGCCGGGCAGACACACACATTGGGCTTCACACATTTCCCTTGGTTTTTGCAGTCAGGCCGGCACACCGCTGCAAACGGTATTGTGGACGCCATTGTAAATGAAAACAGGTTTGATCAGTGAACATACTCTACTGAATTACACATTCTGTTAAATCTGTTAAATCTGTGTGGACCTTTTAAATCTGTTTACTTTAGCCCCGTCTCACACCGGCACTAAACTGTTGTCCATCTCACCTATATGGCAGTTGTATCCTGTGTAGCCTTCAATACAGGTGCATGTGTTTGGAAGAGTGCATTCCATATTTGTCCCACACTGATACCTACATACAGCTGAAACAAACATAAAATATATTATAACATCAATCAATCAATCAATCTTTATTTATATAGCACTTTTCATACAAATTCATGTAACAAAGTGATTCGCACTACGTCATTAAAAACAATTCAAAATGAGTAAAAACAATACAATATATAAAAGATAAAGTAATACCACCACTCATGTTACACTCATCACCCCAACCCTCCAATCACAAACAAACATCGGGAGTCCCATTCCCACCATCCCCAAAACAAACTACCAGGGACCCCAGACCTGCTACCCAGCCAGAGAATGTCAGAGAATGGAACCCCGAAGATATTGACAGAACGAGCCTACACACCAACATACCCCAGACCCCCAAGGATGTGGCACCAGGCAACATATGCTACATTGACCCAACGTAGCTGAAACAAACAGCAGACATTACATAACAAACACTAGACTGATACATACGCCTGCATCATAACATATGCAGTACTGTGTGTAAGCCGTATATACATTATTCTGTCAGTATACCTACAGTTAAGGTGTAAACTACACATTAACAAAGGGTATTGGAAAAACCTTACCTTTACATGTAATCCCATCCCCAGTGTATGCAGGAGGACAGTTGCCACACTTGAAGGACCCGGTGACACTGGGCTCACAAGGCACGTCGGAGAAGCAGGGAGAGTCAGAGCAGGTCACCGGGAGAGATGGTGACCCCTGTCTGGCATCAGTGATGAGGTCAAGGGTCAACCCCTCCCCACGTGAAGGTATGCTTTGGACCGTGGGGTCAAAGCCCCTGGCGACGGTGTGATTCTGGGGGCTAGTCACAGTCTTTCTGTCGCCTGAAAACACTCTCCTGGCACCCATTTGGGTACCGGTCTGCGTTTTGATGGGGGGTTTTTGTGGTGAGGAAGAAGAGGTGGTAAGGAATTCTTTGCTAAAATCAGGTTTGGTGATATGAATTTGGTTGTCTGTTCTACTAGTGACTTCCCCCTGCCCTGTAAAACACTGGGAGTTAGAGGACAGGACTTGAACATGAACAGGGACATTCCAAAATAAATACATTCGTCCGTGAAAACAGACATGATTGATGCTGCTGAATGAAATCAGCTATAAATAAAAATATAATTGTTGCCAGATGTGTTTTTTTTTATCTCACCTGTAGGAGTTCTGCTGCACATTTGGCCGTTGCCATGGAGCCCAGGTGGACAGGGTCCACAGACAAAGCCTGCTGAGGCATGGGGGGTCTCAAAGCACCGGACCCCAGGGTGACATGGTTGTCTCTGGCAGGGTGAGAGGCCTGGTGCTTGGGCCACTCTTACTGGGACAGGGAGCAATAGATAGACTCACAGGAGAACACTCAATTGCTTTAGGAGCAGGAGGACTGGTGATGATGCTGTAGTAACCATTTCATATTTCAATAGACTCAAAATAGGGACCCTCAAAGGAATCAAAAGATCAGTTTTGGTGGGCCGCAGAATAAATAAGTCTTAAAATCACACAGTTAACACTATATTGTGAATCTAGCATTATTATTGCATTATGAATTAAACTTAAATGGCAATGTTTACCGGTTGATTATATATTTTATCTGGTTTGTTTCATGCATCTTATTTTATCACCATATCAAATTAAATGCACTAGTCAGTAACTATTTACAATCCTAGTATAATACCTAATGGTGCATTTGAACAAATGTATGTAATGTAGTGCTTAAAGAGGCTTATAGAAGGCTTTTTTTAAGCTTAAAATAACATTTAATATGAAGAAAAACACATGGATACACTGTGTATTTATGGATGTATTAACATAGAGAATAATAACATACCAGAACCGTTACTTCATTTTCTAAACCACTGGAGTTTAAGGAATAAGGACTCCTTGACAGCCATGGTCTGCCTCTCGACGTAAATCAGAAGACTTACATGTGCAGCTCTTCCCATCTCCGCGGTAACCCTGAGGACACGCTCCACAGTGGAAGGAGCCCAGTGTGTTGTTACAGCGTACGCCAGGGAAACAAGGCTGGGAAACACACTCGTCTACATCCTCTCTACATGTACGGCCTGTCACCAACACACAGCATACATGGGATAATGTGTGAGCAGGAGAACATGCTGAAGTTCATTCAGCTATTGGGAAAATACCATTGAGAGGGAACTGGTTGAAAAGTCCTGTCAGAGACTATTTTCTTTGTTTTGTTCCCGGTTGCTATTCAGTGCTGTGGGGAGCTGGAGGCCATACCAGATCAAGTTCAGTCTAAAGCATGTAACACATGCAAACACACACACACACACACACACACACACACACAGCATTTACAGCTGCGGACAATTTAGTGTTGTTTTTTTTTTTAAGCGCCTGCCCTTTTTAAAGTTTCAATAGGCAGCTCCCCAAATGGATGTGTCTAACAGACACATGCCAGATGGATGTGTCTAACAGACACATCCATCTGGCATCTCAGGTTAGGTACTCCAACCTCTCCCCCACATACAACTCCTACCTTATAAAACCCTTCCTCTATCCCTCCTGCAACAGCTAGCTGCGATTCAAAATATAAACAGTGACCTGAGCAGTTTGACTGTTCCCCCATTCCCCCTCTACAATCACAATGACTGCTAATCACGGACATCAATGCAGTTTGAAAGATACAGTTATGGCTCTATGGACCCTTTTCAAAGAAGTGTCTTAGGGTAACCACAGGTGTAGCTCCTAATGTTAATTATGGGCATGTTGCACCGTGTCATGCCAGTACACAGGTGAACATTTAAGCTATAATAAGCAAATGTAAGCGAATACACATTTAGTTATATTCACCGTTGCCGTTCTCTGTGCATGCTGATAATGTAGGCTTCAGGGCTTCTCCTCAACCCGGTGCTCCTACACAGCCCTGGCTCCGTAAAGGAACACAAGCAAATTGGTGCAAACAGCACACATCAACAATAACCTAGCCTTCGCAATGCATTTCCAATGTGTGGGGCGGAGCTTCTGAGGGTGCAACATATGGCATTAAAGGTGTTTTTGTTTTGATCATATTCTAATTTAGCAAGCGTTCTCCACAATGACTATACCTTTAAACTACAGTGAAGGAACACAGCGAGCAATTGCTACGTTGCATCACAATAACAGACCTCAAATGAATGTTATGAGCTACACCTGTGTTAGAGCGCCCTGGTCCATCAGAACAGAGCTGGCTACCTGTCATGCCCACAGGACAGACACAGGAGAAGGAGTTGTCTCCGTCTATGCAGCGGCCCAAGCGGCAGGGGTTGGGCTTGCAGTCGTCCACGTTCACCTCGCAGCGCCGCCCGCGGAATCCCTTGGGACACACGCACAGGAACCCCCCGCCGGCGGAGGGCAGGTGGGCATGGCCTACACAGGAAGCGCCATTCAGACAGCCGCAGGAGCGCACAGACACCTGCGGTAGGCAGGGAGAGGAAGTGTGCTGGTTTGTACAGCTTCAGTCTCGTTTGTCATTCAGACCGCGGCCGCCAAGCAGCTTAATGGGGAAACAGTGTTTAGAAGGCAGCAGATGTTCACTGTAACATACAGGTTAGAACTGAATCTACATCACACATCTCAGTTTGAATTTTGACTGAACGTCAGAGAAATGTTAATGTATTCTGTGGGCTTTTGTTTATGCACTAGCTTTTAAAATGTAATGTTTACTGTTGAGGAGGAAGGAGGAAGGAATGATGTCTTTATGATGCCATTACCTATATTGATGGGACATAAACTTTTGATTTATTTTAAATAAGAGAAAATACAATGTGTTTTGAGAAGGCCTAACACAAATTACATTAAAAAACTAGCTCCCCCTAGTGGCAACAAAATGGCAATTACTCCAACCTTAAAATGACATTAGTGATTGATTGTGTCAGATTACATTACATTATCAAACAAGTCATTTATAATAGGCCTATATCCCAGGAGTAAGTTTTGGTAATCAGAGTATCAGCATTTCAACTGTACCTAGACATTAGCAACACATATCTGTGTTTAAACTGTAACTAGACATTAGCAACACGTGTTTAAACTGTAACTAGACATTAGCAACCCATATCTGTGCTAACATTGTTACAAATTGCTAAGATAAACAAACAGTATGTATATTCTTTACACATAGTTTTAAATTCAAGGTTATATCAAGCCTTTTTTTCTAGTGGCTGTAAATTAACTACAAACTAAGACCTACACCTGTGAATTTCTGCAGCAATTTCTCAGGTGTGACAATGTATACACTTGTATTTTTTATTTACGTGGTAAATCAGTACATCGGCCAGACCCACATACCTGTAGCGTGCCTCTGGTCTCAGCATGACAGTCGTCTCTCATAACAAAGTGCAAGCTGTGTGAGCCCGGGGGCTCCGTGGTAACCGTCCAGCTCAGCAGGCCGGCCGGGGACACGGAGGCTCCCCCTGGGCCAGACTCCAGCGTGAAGACCACTGCCGAACCCTCTGGGTCCCGTGCCTGCAGCTGGTAGACCAGGTGCTCCCCCTGGAATGTCTGCAGGGCCGGTGGAGGAGGCAGGAGCACCGGGGGGGCGTTCTCTGGAGGGAGGCAGCGGTTGACAGAGGAGAGAGGGGTTTGAGCCCACAGCTCCCCTCTACCCCTCCTCCTACAGAGCTACCTGGCTCACACTGTTCCCTACCCCTCTGCCTATACACACGTGAACGTTCATGCACATGTGTTTCAAACATACACGGTGATCTGAGACAGACGTGTGTGCCTACAGGGGCACAATACCCCAATAAGAGATTGTGACATTCCCCCAGAAGAAGAAGAATGTTCAACCACAAAAAGCTGATCAATATGAATGCTTTGGATTCTAATTTCCATGAATTGTGTATGGTAAATGTCTTGCAGGACACACTTCACATTAGGATGTTTGATCATTTAACAATAACAACACCAATCTGTACATGCTGCTGACACAGAATAAAACATCCTCTTGTTGCACCTGTCAGGGCAATACGTTCCACAGGGAAAGTGTCAAACTGGGTTTGGATACAGAACTCACATGTATATGTGTCAGCCTAACTGACTAACACTTTATTGTAATGTTTGTAATGTTGTACACTGATGTATATATACTGTAGCATCTGCAGTACACTCATGTCTCCAACTGTAAAGGCAACTGTAAAGTATATCATAGTAGTTTAATACGAATGACAATACATTTGAACACACAATAATGAGCATGTAAATACTTTCTGCAATGGACCAGGTGTATTGGGAAACGTTCGGGCGGCACATCAGACAAGAGCTGCTGGGATTGCGATCACCTTCCCCATAACACAGACGGCCAATGTTGCAAGTTTGCTCCTAAAACGTAAAGGCAACACAGGATTCCACATTCACTTGTCCACATACTGTAGAGCCTGAAATCTGATGGTGGCACAATGGAATATAAACCACCTAACAATCAACTTCTGTTAAACTGAAGTTCCCTGGCAATACACAATCAGTTACAGACATCATTTGCAAACAGAGCTATACAGTCTGTTTGTGATGTTGTCATTGCTGTGAATTATATTTTAAATGTATGGAAAATATATCATCCTATTCTTAGCGCTTTTCGGGGAAATTTTACAATAATTTAAAGCATAACAATACACAAATATCGAGCATATCACTTCATTTAGAGCAGAATATTGCTATATAATACTCTATGACTGTAAAATAATGTTATAGATTAATAACACAAGACACAGTTTATTTAGCCTATGCTGGTTTCTCCTGCTTTATCTGAGATTCACACCACCAATTCATACAAGACCCATAAGGTATGATACTGTATACACAAAGTCATGGTTACCTTCAGGGAACACAAAATATCAGCGGTGGGGCTACAGATCTGGCAGGCTCCATCATATAACGTCAGTATCTTGGCATTGCTGTAACTGTAACCATCATTGGTCACCTGTCAACAAGATGAGAGACAATTTCTGGGAGTTAATGAGAAGGTTGAATCTTTGTTTCATAATCAATGGAATTACTTCCATGGCGGGTTCATTGAAACAAATAGATCCTGTGATTTATTTTCAAATATGTCAGTGGTGACTGACTTTGATCTGCCAGCGAGCCAGGGGTCTATCTGTGGCGGATTCCTGGTGGGGTCCTGCAGAGCCCTCACTGTCCTCCAGGGGGAGCTGGCACTCCAAAGTCGTCACATTCAAGAAGGTGGCCTGAGAAAACTGTGGTTCATCCAGAACCCAGTCCCCACCAGCCAACTGGACAACAGAGATGTTGAGTTAGATAGAACATGAATTCATGTTAATGTAAAGAGAAAATATATGGTATATGAATACAGCAGACACGTGAAAATATATTGATGTACTGTATATTTGGTCCATTCTAAAATGTTAAACTTGTAGAACACGGCACTCTTGGTAGGCAAAGCATGCACAAGGGCAAAATTGCTTTTGCAGAGCTGAAAATAGTGTTGTAATTATCTGTCTTATATGTTGGTCAGGTAAAAACACTGTTAGTCTGTGTTTCAGGGCTTCACAAGCTTGTGTAGGAGACAAACCTTTTTTGTACCTTTTCTTTAACAAACTCACACTCGAGCTCGTAGGAGTCCTTGAAGCCCTGGCCAAAGATCTGGACAGTGGAACAGTCTCCCTGTCGAACGTCGCACAGACCATCATTCTCCACCTCCGTTATCTCTGGGATCTGGTCTTCAGAACACCAGCAGCAACAACAATCGATTACCATAGGCATAGCATCCACTCTGAATGATCTCGTGTTTCCTTCACTGGACCACTGTGATTGTACCGATGCTGATCGCAGTTATGGCGTTATAGATTTAGACTATCATTATATATGTTTGTAATAAATTGCTTGATTTATGTTTTCTATGCTTTTGAAAACTCTATTGTATTGAATTCTTTATTATATCTTTAACGCAACACAATTCATGTGCTCACACATGCCAGTAAGGCATTATACAGAGCTGTAATATTATTAAGAACATCAGCATTCATGAGTACATACATACACATATACACACACTGTATGTTAGAATTGAGTATTTGTTGACCTCAGTAAATCTGTAGAATAACTGAGACGCAGTCTAGTCTCCCAACATTATTTAAAATACTTCCAGGGGATTGACTATAAGGATGCATACTTTATGTACTGTATATAATTATGTAACTAGAGTACAGTAAGTAAGTACAGTATGATATGACATGTAGGTCAACTGTGTGGTCTCTCACAGTATAGTGTCTTCACTGTGTACATACAGTAATAATATACTGTGTTGTCTCACATTATAGTATCTTCTTTAGTGTGTGTACACACAGTACTGCTGCACTGTGTGGTCTCACAGTGACGATGCTGTGAGACCACACAGTACTGCTGCACTGTGTGGTCTCACAGCATCGTCACTGAGCAGCAGGGCCTGGTACCTGACACAGTGCTGCAGTCATAGGAGCCAAACCCTGTGAAGCACACACAGCCCCTCTCAGAGCACTGGCCGTTCCCTCCGCACAGCCCGGGGCACCTGAGCGCGTCCATCACGTCCCTCCCCTGGGCGCCCCGCCTCCACGCGGGCCCCTTCTCCGCCGCTCTCCTCTCGCACTCGTTCTCCAGCAGGGGCAGCGTCGCGGCCAGCCACGCGCGCTCCTCCTTCAGCTGCATGTCCAGGACGCACATGGCCTCAGCCCGGCGCACCGCGCCGTGACCCAGCAGGCCGCCACAGGCCTGGGCCACGCTGGAGCCCGCCACCGCCCGCCGGCACAGCGCCCTTGCCGCCCGCCGGCTCAGCCCGGAGGGGGTGGGCCACGACGGGGGGGAGGCGGGGGCGGGGTGGGCCGTCTCTTCCAGGTCCTCCGGGAACCCGTAGCTGCCGTACGTTGCCGGGTGAGACCCACTTAGGACGTGATCTGTCGTCGCATCTACCGCGGGGATGAGGGAAGGCGGCAGGCGCACGTTGCCATGGTGAGAGCAGGCGGAGGAGGAGGGGCCGGGCTCTGGTCCACAGGCACAGTACATGTTTGGTGGAGGAGCGCTCAGATTGGACGGGGCCGTGTCAAACAGGCTGGTGCCCGCAGGAAGCCTGGGGAGGAAATGTTAATAATAATTATCTCTCTCTCTCATTCATATATATCTCATTCTCATTCATACATCTCATTCATATTATATATATATATAGTTTAGGTGGACAGGCAGCAAATGAGTTTTAAAAACAACAATATATATATATATATTAACAGTATATTAGTATTTTCATTTATTGAAGTTTAAACACATTTTTCAATATTCTATATGCCAAAGTAATATCACATGACATGGACGTTGTCTTCAATCATCTGGTTCTGATTTGGCTTTGGTTTTGGTTTTTACATTTGAGGCTGGTACTCGATAGCCTCGCAGGGCCATCCTGATGTAGCTAGCTTCAGTCTGACTTTGCAGTGAGAATCAGTCTGGAGAGCTTGAGATCCGTAGTACCCCAGCCCAGTAAACCTGGTGTGTGGCCAATGAGCGTTGTACTGACCGCTACAGGCATGGTTTAGGTGGACAGGCAGCGAATGAGTCTCAAAAACAACAATGGCGGTTCCTATTGGTCACGCACCCCTCTCGCTTTGGAAGAGATATTTAGCTACAGGTTTACATGGGCAGGCTCACTAACACTGCAGTGAATACAGTACTCACTGGTGTTAGATCACACTGTGTGTTGTATAACTCACCTCCAGCCTGCAATAAAAGCCTGCAGATCTCCGACAGCGCTGCCCCCTGCTGGGCGCAGGTCATTGTCAGACTGTCCGTCATACGTCCCACACAGCCCTTCAGTGTGGCCCCTGGCCGCACCAGGGACCCTCACGGTCAGACTCATGCCCCAGGTGGACACATCGGCGCGCACAAACGCTCCTGTGGAGAAGGTGACCTGCAGGAGCAAACCCCTTGTCAGGTGAACGCTGCATGCATTTATGCCTTCAAAGAAACACTGTAGAAATACATAACCCCAAACTGTGTCTGGCGGTGGGAAGAGAGCTAGAGAAGCATGCACTCCTATTAGAACAGATGCTTTTTAATGCACGTATACTGTATTTAGCTCAAAAAGAAATAATGGAAGGGTAAAAACCATTGATGTAGATTTTTTAAATTATATTTAATTTAAATTATTAGTGTTTTTAATTTCATATCATCTAGATTTGAGGGAGCAATGAATATGCCTCGATATGCCTTGATATTTTTTTATTATTTTGTTTTTATGTATTATTTATAATTTCTTATCCCACAACTATATCCCTGACTAAAAGATATCCAGCAACAAAGCATGCAACATAGCATTACAGTAAGTACATGAAATAATGTCTATTTTCTAGTTTACAGGATATTTAAGGTGTGTGAACCTAAAGGGTCCAGTTAGTACTGTGGAAATACACCTTCAGCCGTTAACTACATGACGTCAACTGGTGACTTCTAGAGACTTTTGGAGTTATAATAAAACATCCATCCATGGCTTGTGCTGCTTGCTACTTTCATTGGAAAATCATTGGAAATTAGTTATCATGTGATTTAATGATGCAAGAATGGATAAACAAAAATGTCCCTTATTTTCAAATCTCAATGTCGACAGGTATTCCATACAGTACAGCAGTCCGCCACTCACCGTGACTTTACGGCCTTGAAAGGACTGTGTGATCCGAAGGCCACTCTTGCCCGGGTCCCTCTTCTTGATAGACAGGCGGGGCTTGGTGTCGCCCATCTCACCGTCACACATGTCAAACGCTACAACGTCTCCACCGTCCCTCGCCGCGAAGCCACACACGCATGAGGCCGCGTGCACTACGCTGCCACACTCCCACTGACGCACGTGGACCTCTAGTGGCCAGGAGGTGCTCTTGTACAGAACAAAAGTACCTATCTGGTAGTTATCATATTGTCTGGAGGGAAACAATGAAGAGTTAAACCAACTCATGTTTCTACTCATATTGTCTGGAGGGAAACAATAAAGAGTTAAACCAACTCATGTTTCTACTCATATTGTCTGGAGGGAAACAATGGAGAGTTAAACCAACTCATATTTCTACTCATATAGTCTGCAGGGAAACAATAAAGAGTTAAACCAACTCATGTTTCTACTCATATGGTCTGCAGGGAAACAATAAAGAGTTAAACCAACTCATGCTTCTACTCATATAGTCTGGAGGGAAACAATAAAGAGTTAAACCAACTCATGTTTCTACTCATATTGTCTGGAGGGAAACAATAAAGAGTTAAACCAACTCATGTTTCT
>JAODTR010067324.1:0-16170 GCA_025399935.1 Amblyopsis rosae
AACGAGCCCTCCCTCTGGGCCTGGCTCCAGACGGGGGCCCCGGGCTTCCTCCGGGCAGGGTAACCTCTCCTCTTGAAGGAGCACTGATGTTCCAAAAAATTATAACACAGACTTTATTGCTATACAGTACAGTATATTGTGTCATGATCTGTATCAATGTTCACTATGCACTTCGTTGGGTTGCCGGTGGAAGTGCTGAAAAATGTTATTCTCATTTATACAACGCATGTTTGTCATGCTGTATAAATGCTATATTTAGATACTGTTTTGAACACAATGTGATACAGAACCATACATTAGTAATCAATGCAAGTGTTTTGTGGCCTATTGCTAATTGTTAAATGTAAACAAGCAAAATAGTTTTAGGACAAAGTAGATGCTTCAGCCATACTGTCAACACTAACATAGGATAACAGCGGAGGAAGTCAACCTTGCTTGGTAGAATACTCTACTGTTTGAAATGCATTGCTTTTCATGCAAACTGCACCCTTACAATATAATCATAACCGAATGTAAAACCGTGGGCGGTCTTCTGTGCCTTTTAAGTGTTTTACTACATTTATTTGCTTCATTGGTGGTGCCCATTAATTCTCACACTGCACAGGAATTCTCCTTGTATTGACACTTTAATTGTGCATGCAGATTCTACCGAGGGATGGAGAAATACACTCCTAATGCTGCCAGCTACTGAGACATGGTATGGAATACACCTTGCCATCTCCAGAGAATATGTAAAACATTTGACACTGCTGGTATTTAGACTGACATGTTACGCTGCTAATATGCTAGCCCTGATGGCTGCTGTCATTATTCTTACATCGTGTTTTTTAATGTATTTCTTGCTTAGGTAACTGGTGTATGATCTATTCACCTGTGTATTGACAAATGCATTGCTTTTAAGTTGTGTTGGGTAAAAGTGTCTGCTAGATAAAGTACAGTAGCAGATATTCTGTGACATGATAAACATGTACTGTACAGTATGACTGTCCATGACAGTATGACTGTCTTTACATGTAACTGTATATAACGAAAACAAAGACAAAAGCAGTAGGATATTTTTAACTCCAACCATGTGGGCTAGCTAATGGGTACAGAAAATGTAAATGCAATGCATTTCAATCCGTTCTCATGAGTAATGACATGGAATGGAGTAATACTGTAAGGGTAATAAACCTGAATGTAAAGATTGCATAGCTGGCCTTTTTAGCATATTGTACGCTTTATGAATATAGTAGATCCTATGTTAATTTTCAAGTGGTGTGGCCCCATTAGCTATTGACATCAAGTATATACAAATACATTCTGAATTCTGCCATGGTGTATAACAGTCGGTTGATATTGAAGCTCATGTTCAACTGTGGATTTTATGACAATATCAGGGAAGATTTATTCAAGAAACTGTTATGTCTCAAAGCTTGCCATGTTAACCTCTAAAGAAGGCGTTTTTATTCAAGCACTGATACAAACACATAATTGCTGTTAACTGAGTGTGTCTTCTTATGGTTCCTGGTATATTTATATTTATGAAAATTACTTAGTAGTTGTTTTAGTATTTTTATACTGTTTCACCATGTCCTGCATGTTTTGTTGTTGTATGTTTTTCTTACTGTATATATGTTTTATTGAACAGATGCAGATATATTTCCATGAATGAGCATATTATATACTGTATGAATCCACAATGTCCACAATGGGCATTTTATATTTTGATGACTGTGGAGAAACAAACAGTAAATAAAAACAACCTGTAGAATGTTATATTATACACATAATTACTGTATTTTACATTTTTCACATGCTAATTTAATACTGTACTACACTTTGGCTTACCTGTAATACATTACTAAATACTTTTTTGTATACTGTATGTCCCTATAATGCAAAACATTTAGGCTATTATAATTACAGTATAATGCTATAAAAATATTTACACATTATACTGTCATTTACAACACAATTGATTTTCCTATCAGGCTACTTGCGTTTATGTTTTCCTGCATTATATTTGTCTTCGGATTCCAACAGCGTAAATAGCAGCGTTAGGGATTTAGGGTCTGGTGTGCTGCTGGATATGGTTGCTATTTCAGATCCGCATTCCATTGCTTGTGTCATCTGTGTGTATATGACACCACACACACACACACGCACACACACGCACACACACACAGAGACACTTCTCCATGCCTGGAAACGTTGATGGATGTTCTTCTAAGGGCCCGTGTAGCATGGATGCTAAGTGAAAGCTGTCTTTCCCATCCTCAGCACATTAGAGGAAATATCACTGGCCCAATCAATACCAGCCTTACAGATTGATAAAAGGAACGCACACGCACGCACGCACACACACACACAGTGAGATGGTTGGTGACATGCAGGGAAAGAGAGAGGAGAGAAATTTCATCTTGTATTTCTATGTCTAGCAGATAGAATAACCACACCATAATCAATCTCTTACTGGAATGCTGCCAGTTTTAAGAATAACAGAGTACTGTAGCTTCCACCAACAAATTATCCTCTGTGGAGTGCCATGAATATACAGTATATCCTTTACCTTTGTGCTTAACTGTGTATTCATAGGAGCCTGTGTGCATCTACAGGCATTCACACATGCCTGTAGATATTTTGCTTCTGCCCAGCCTTTCCATGTGAATTCTTCTAGTAAAACATGAAATACGATGAACTGTTTTTCTCTCTTTGGGGAGATGCTGTCGCAGCAGTGTCCAAGAGCACCGCACGATTGAAAAAGCTTTTATATACAGTATAATATACTCATAATATAATACTTTTTTTCTATCTATAATTGATAGTACAATAGTACACAGCTAATAGATATGGTTAGTTATATGTATATCTACAGTATGGATAGATGGATATTAGACAGACAGACAGACATACAGACAGAGATAGATATATGTAATTTATTAAGTAACATTTACAGTAAGAACACAAAACACTTATATTGGTGTTCCATTAGTGTCCTTGCAAGGATATGAAAACATTTTTGTTTTCGCTAAAGATGCATTTTGATGTCTTTTTCTTATACACTGTATAACATGTGGTGTGTGTGTATGAGTCTATTGTATCAGAGTAGATGATGAGATGAGATGAGATGAGAATAGTGTAAAGAAGTTTGCTCGCGGTGAAACCTTACGCAAACAGCTAGTGGTCTGTGTCTCTACCTGTATGTGTGTGTGTGTGCATGTGTGTGTGTGAGTGTGTGTGTAGGTTTTTCAGTACGACAGGATGTGGTTTACCAATCAGAACGTACTTTTACCCCATTCAGAAACAACACAACCTCTACACTCCCACCTATCTGCACAAACATCCCAGTACTCCCACACAATTCACAAAACCACACTCGTGCGAAGCTTTGCTGAGCACAAACATCGTGACAACATTGCATCATAACAGTTATTATCCTATAAGCGCTGCTGTTTAACAAGCAGAAAGGCAGAAAGATACAGTAGGAACGCATGCATGCATGTTAACGGTACACCCTTGTGGATTGCGTTAAAGCGCCAGACCCGTACCGCATTTCCCGCCCCCAGCTCACTGTTTATGAAAACAAACCTGCCCACGAATGCGCCGTGCGACCATGGAGAGAGAAGTAAAGAACCACTTGAGCTTGTGAAGCCGGGAGTGGAGTAGAGTATGCAGAATTTATTCAATACTGAATGTACATGTATACCTTTAAGAAAATGTGCACTGTGGCAGCTCAACAATATAAATCTACAATAGTCAAATATCACTACTGTCAGCATGATTGACAGATAAACGGAGGGAAATAGAGGAAATATAAGTTACTGGCGCTGGAGGGAGGGGGCAGGGGGCGTGGGTTTGTCTTGGGGCGAAAACAGTGATCAGGTCTCCGAGGTCTCCCGAGGACGTAACGCGATCTCCCTCTGTCTCCGATTGACCTTGTTCTCTCTCGCCGAAAACCTAACTTACAACCTCTTTCATCTAGCTCTCTGTGCTTTACATCTCATATCTCTCTCTCTCTCTCTCTCTCCCTCTCCATCTCTCTCTCTCCATCTCTCCCTCTCCATCTCTCTCTCTCTCTCTCTCTCTCTCTCTCTCTCTCTCTCTCTCTCTCTCTCTCTCCCTCTCTCGCTCTCTCTCTCTCTCTCTCTCTCTCTCTCTCTCTCTCTGTCTGGTAATAAATCGTGCTGTAATTACCAGGCAGGATCGATAGCAGTCACATCACTCTGCTCCTCTGCTTCAGCCTGCTACTGACACTAACGTGTTCATCCCCCGACTCCGCACCGCAGCTATAGATCTGTGACTGATACATCACTTCCTGCTCTTTTGCACGCACACACACACACGTGCAAGTGTGGGGAAAGACACGCACAGATACCCACACGGACACTGAGACACAAACATACATACATGCACGCGCACACACACACAAACTTGCAGGCAGAGAGCTGGACACCATAGGCCATAGGTCTCAGTTGCTATTGGAGACGCCTCTTTAGCTGGGAAACCAATAGAGGTTTGCTTTTCTCTCCCAGAATAGTATCACAGTGGGTACTATGGGAGTTTGTTTTATAGCAGTGCTGTATCGGCATATGTTTGTGTGTGTGTGTGCATGCATGCTGAAGATATAATAACATCCTAGGGCGCATGTGCAATTTTTAAACATCCAAATCGCTAACTGTAATATTAATCCAGACGCATGCGCACACACACACACACAGAGTAATGTACAGTAAGTACTCACCTGGTATACGTTCCAACATTAACATTTGTGTGTGTATGTATGTGTAGATGTACTGTACACACACACACACACACACACACACACACACACACACACACACACACTATACTGTAATATTGTGTAGACTACAGTAAATGAAGACAATTTATTTAAATCTGAATTAATAATTAATTTCAATATTGTTGTTGAAAACTAACTATATTGTAGCAGTTTTGTAGTTTGCATAATGTTTTGTTGTACACATACAGTACAGTATATAGCAATGCCATCAGAAATGAGGACCCCCTAAATTCTTCTTAAGAAAGCTTGGTAACTCTGAGATCAAATCAAACCAAATTCCCAGAAGCTCCTCTGTCCCCCACATTGAAATGCATTGCATAGGCAAGGGCATTGATGTTGTGAGAGGTGTTTGCCACTTTGTTTGTGTTCTTATTTACTGAGCGAGGGCTGTGTAGAAGTTAGTGATGAATTGGTTTATGAACGAATCATTCAAAATGAACAAATCTTTTTACTGACTCGGGACTAACGATTCCTTTGCATGCAAATGAGTCTTCGGGTCTTCTGAGTCTTTCATTCTTGTATAGAGTGCTGCCGCCGCACTGATCACCAAAGAAGCGTGACAAACAATAGCTTATTGTTACTAATGCCGCTGCACACTTAATGCTTCCAATAGCATACTGTAAGATACACTGAGTGAAAATAATCTCCCTTTTTTCATTCATTGTTCACGTAATAAGAGACACACTGACCCAAACAAACGAAAAGATCCAGATATTTCATTTGTTGCTCACGTGACTAGGCCTACTACTATGCCAGGGACAGGAGTCAGGACTCAATAATCACAGGATATGAGTCTTCTGGTCTGTAGATCTTTGATTCTTGCAACGTTGCAGCACGGATCGCCAAAGAAGCACGACAAACTATATTGTTACTAACACAGCTGCATAGTAAATGTGCTTCAAATATACTACTCTCTTTTAACCAGACAGCAATGTGAGTAAAAATAATAACCAGTCTTTCATTGTTAATGTAATAAGAGGTAAACTGAGAAAATCTAACAAAAATATCAAGCTCTATGAGTCGTTTGTTCATTGCTCACGTGACTACTACGTTCTATGGACAGGAGGAGTCAGGACTCAAAAGAATCACAGGATATGATTCTTTGTGTCTGTGAGTCTTTGATCACAGGCATCAGCTTGAGCAAGAGACTCAAGTGAACCATAATATTCTCCCACTCTGTAAAGTCTATCCTTAATTTGTTACTAAACGGCCATCTGCAAGTAGCCTATGACAAAATAATCAACATAAATTAATCCACGTTTGCTATTTTAATGGCAGCGAAATGGTCAATGCGCTGGGCGCATGGTTCAAAAGGGTTGGACTTACTCTCTTCGTTATACATACAGGTACATACACACTGTAGGTGTGTTTTCGTCATAACATACGATAAACAATCCGAGTGTGATCTCCCAAATTTCCCCGACGCGCTTGAATTGTTGGCGGATTCCTTTTATGCTGACGAATTTGTGAAAGCGCTGGAGCAGACCATTTATGCAATACCAAGATCCCTAAAATATGTTGACGTAAGTTACACACTAATGATATTTCACAGTGTACTCTATACATTTTTTGATCCTTTGCATATTTGTGCGCTCCTGCATGTCCCTGTATGTGTAACAAGCAGAGTACACACGTTGTCCACCTGCCATAGGCCCCGATCACACCGAGACGCGTCACTATAGGCACGGCCGCTTCAAAAGAAATGTTCAGAATATTGTGAATTTTGGGGGCGGCCGTGGTGCAGTGAGTAGAGCGGGGCAACAAGTGATCCAAAAGTCACTGGTTCGATCCCGGCTAACTCCTCACCAAGTGTTGAGGTGTCCTTGAGAAAGACATCTAACTCTAGCTGCTTCCGGTGGTTGGTCGCGCCTTGCATGGCAGCAATCGCCATCGGTGTATAAATGTGTGTGACTGTGAGGCAATACCGTACAGTGCCTTGCAGTCCATGTACATTACACGGCAAAAAAAAGCGCATGCCAGTGGGCGCCGTACCATAGAGAAACAAAACAATGGTTTTGCTAGCGACGCATTTCTAGCGACGCATCTCATGTGATCGGGCAATACTATATTGAAAGTTTTTTGCTGGTCAATCACTCAATCACTTTACGCTGCCTCACAATAGCAAAGCGCTAGCAATGCTTTAGACCACACCTCATGTTTACATCAACACACCCACCGACGCTCAAATTGGACTATTGTTACAGCATGCACAGAGAACGTTAAGCTAGCCAAATGCAAGGAGATATTTGGTGAATTTGACAAAAAGTATATAAGAACCTTTGGGAAAATGACCTGAAAATCAATTTCAGCCTGACAAACATACCCACATTTAACGTGTTGTTACATTGGTTGAAGAAAGGAGATGCATATGCATGAGAGTTTATAAAGGAAAGACTTTGAACTTTGTGAAGATGTTAAATGAGTGCATGATAACAGTGTACACTACAGTATAAATGGCAAAAGATTAAACAAACAAAATCCATAATTTCTTTGTATTTACATTTTTTACACAATCTTTCAAAATGCAAGTAAAAAGTCATAATTGACATTGGAGGCTGGGACACTACTAATCATGTCTCCAGAGAAGGACAGCATGTGTTTTCATTTTCAGAATGATAGAGTATACAGCCATTGAACTACACGTGTAAGCAGTCTCCATAATGTCCCTCATAATTGTGCTCAAATGTACCCAAAAGTGAAAAACATTTGACAAATCTACACAAATAGCCTAATTAACAATTTTCAACTATAAAAACATTTGAAAAAAACATGATAAAAAAAAAGGTATATGCTATCTAGCTAACTAGTTAAAAAAATCGTGATTTGACGGAACAACTGTTCATCATCCCTCCCACCGGAATCTGCGTTACTTACTAGACACTACTACTATACTGTAGATACATACTAAACTGTCAAATGATTACATAGGATGTTTTTCTTGTCATAGCTACTGTCAATTGTATATGCTAGTTAACTTTGTGAGAGCTTTCTGCACATATCAGATAAGTATTTACACTTTATTAAATTACAATAGTTGACAACAGTTGACTATACCTTTAAGAGAAATGACCTGTCACACTGTTTTGAACTTGCACTTTGATTGCAGGGGAAGGTTGCGGAGTACAGTAGATAAGGGCATAGAATACATGCACTAAAAGAGGCTACACATCCAATACAGCAATATAAGTGAAATGGCAGGCAAACAATCCCTGCGTGAAGCCACAAATATCAGCCAGGAAAGAAGACAGGAGAGTCAGGCAGTGCGGGGGAGAGAAAAATAAGAATGAGAGGGAAAAAAGAGAGAGAGATAGATCCTCTGTCTCGATGAAAATGAAGGCATATATCTGGGCTCGCTCACGCGTGCACACACCCACCCACGCACGCACACACACACACATATACACGTGCATGCGGAGGATGAAACCTGCGGAGAGCGGTTGATTAACAGCTCTGTCAGGAAAGCAGAACCCTCTGGGACGCGGAGGACGGGACCAGAGGAGAGGAGGGATGGGGGACGACCAGGAGTGGGGAGGGAGAAGTGGGGGAGGAGGTGCAGGCTGAGGTCGTTGGGATAGGGTGTGGGCGGTCGTGAGGGGTGACGAGGTGCTTGGGAGAGTTTGGCACAGTGGAGACAACTGTTGCTCCTCTGCATGGTGTGTGCGCGTGTGCGTGTGTGTGTGCATGTGGACATGTTTGCACGGCTCCTTGCTGCTGCTATATCACCCTGGCAATCTATATGCAGAGCAGAGAGGGCCACTGCAGTACGGAATGCAGCTGCTGATTAGGTGAATGATACTGTGCATGTGTGTGCGTGTGCGCGTGCGCGTGCGCGTTATCACTATTCAACAGCACTATAGTGCCACAGTGGTCTGCTGAGTGCCTGTCTTCAACATATCAATCTTGCAAACAAGTAGCGCACGCACACACACACACAGATAGCTGCACATACATCTGTAAAGAGACTCCTACACACACAAACATGCAAAGATACAGTATACAGTATACTCTCAAAACTGTAGCGCACGCACACACGCAACGAGACTCTCCTATCTTCTCCCATTCGTCACAGAGCTTGGAGTTCTAATGCCCTGGACAGGCCAGCGTTCAGGCCCAGCTGGGTTTTATAATGGCTGGTTGCTATTAGCTTCCCCCTGACAGTGGAGGTTGTGAAGACGTATGAGAGGTTGACATAGGAAGGCTTGAAGATGCACCTAACGAACACAAACATGTCCGCTTGCAGCTCACAGTGCATCTGCGAGGGTGGAGTACAGCCTGTAGCTTCAGGCTCTGAAGGGGGAAGTGAAGCTAATCTTTGCGATACTGCATATGGGCAGGAGCCTGGGGATTATTTAGACACACAAACACACACACGCGCTCGCATACACATAATACTCACCGGGTATTCATGAATGCGAAGAGGCTCTCGATTGGCACTTTGGTTATAAAATGCTGCATTACAACTAATTTCTGGTGCTCTCTCTCTAATGTCCAAACCCTGCCGTTGTTTCCAGTCATTATCTCCTCCTGTATGTTTCTCTTTGCCATTCTCTCACATGACACCCCCCGCCGCCATCCACACACTGCTCTGGTTCAAGGGCAGCGTGGCTCTAACCCTCTAACACGGCTCAGGAGATGGCCGTGTGTTGTTTATTTTATGAAAGACTATAGTTTGATCACTTGAGCTGACGTGGCCCCAGCGCTGCAAATCGCCCGCCATTACTTAGCTTACTTACCCTCCATTGAGAGGACGGGCACAATGGCCACACAACACATCCATTCACCCGTCACACCGCCCCGGCTATTCAGCGCTCTTTCCCTTCCTACCCTTCCTCTCTCCCCCAGACCCCCCTCCTTCTCTCTGTCCTCCCTCCCTCCCTCCCGCTACGCTAAGCTGATTTCTCTCCCTTCCCCACATTCTCTTTTTCTCCCCCCGTTCTCCCCCTTTTCACCATTCTGGTTCCTGCTGTGGTTTTGTCTGTTTTTAGGGGCCAACAGGTTCCCAAGCACCTGCCGAGTCGTAGATATGTTAAAATGGGCAAACACACACACTCACACGCACACACACACACACACACAGACATTAAGTATTAAGAAATGGGCTCTAACACACAAACTGTATTGATAAAACAGTATATACTGTAAACACACACACGTTCAATAACATATGTACACCTCACACAAAATGAGCTACAGTTCAGTCATTCCCCTGCTTGCTTTATAAACCAAATTAATGATTTTGGTAAGTAATAGCTTCCATCTGCTGCTGGTGTGAGTGTGTGTGTGTGTCTGTGTAGTGTGTGTAGTGCGTGTGTGCATGCATGGGCATGCAGGCGAGATGGCCAGCCACTCCGTAAAGCTGCGAAGAGCAGCATCACTTCTGATTGGTACTGACATTTCAACAATCTTCTTTTATTGGCTGTGGCACTTCCAGAGTATGCAGTTTCACTCCCTATCTGCTTGGTGTTAAAGCACAGATCAACACTCTCACTCACACACACACGCACACGCACACATGTGCACACACACATCACACATACATAAAGGCTCAGAGGAGGGGGAGAGAAAAAAACACACACGCTAAGACAAAGAACACCAGCATTGACTGTCACAGACAATCACCGCAAGCTCTGTTCGGCGTCCATTGGAGGCAAGAGGGGGGAAAGATGGGATGGGGAGAGTGAGAGAGAGAGAGAGAGAGAGAGAGAGAGAGAGAGAGACAGACAGAGAGAGAGCAAGGGATGCCAAGTCCTGATTTATGACCTGAAGAGACAGATTAACTCCACTGGCTGCCTAACTGGCCTTGAAACACGCTGAATTACAGCCCGCACCAGGAGCAGAGCGGAGGAAGAGAAATGGACAAATGGCGAGGCTGAAAGTTCAAGAGGACAACCCGATTGAGAGGTGGTGCGGCAGGGCGAGACTGAGGACAGAGAGATGAACACAGAGATGAAAAGGTCAGAGGTAAGACAAAAACAAGAATGTGGAGGAGATTGACGGCACGGTGACAGCGGGGTGGGCGGGCCTGGCAGAAGTGTGGGCCGTCCCACAGGAATTTTGTATTTGGCCTTTTCCCTCGTGTTAACTGACTTGTTTTGAATTATACTATATTTTATTTGTGGGGCTTCCAAAACAGCAGAGCTATATGTTACATAAACACATACACACGTACATACATACATGCAGCATATGGGGTACGTGCTTACTGGACTGTATATACACATATACTGTATATGCGTACTAACATACACAAATGCATACCCAACATTACATATATACTGTATTTAATATACATATAAACTGCACTATGTACATGCATGCTATATCACACCTTCAGCTGTGCCCCTATAGCCTTCCTCTCACTTTAAGTTGTCTTGTTCTATGCGCACACCTGTAACCACTTTACTGATCAGCCTTAATCACTCTGCAACTTGTCAGCATATTTACCCTTACACTGCTGTATTAGTATCGTCGGGCCAGCCTTTACTTACTTAAAGTCTGGGACATACCGCTGGCAAACTGCGTCAAGATCCGCCTACGTCTACGAGAGGTATTTTGATTGACATGCACAACAAGTCAGACATTACACTTATACAGAGGAATGTGTTGAGAAACTTACCAATACGACTCTTGTTCTGTGAGATAACTAGGCTACTGTTAGTGCCTAAAATAACGTAGCAACTGAAATAAGCAAATAAAGCAGGCTACTGCACTAGCATCGCACCGGAATTACAGTTACAGACTTTGTGAGTGACAATGCTAACAATGAAAATCTACTTGTCGAGCTTACAGGGATATATGCATCAGTCGTTAAGCACAGAGGTATGTGACGTAGTGCTAATGGACGGAAGAGGCTGAGACTACTGTATAGTCTAAGCATTTCTCGCCTGGTTTCATGTTCCCTATTTCTTCCTACAGTAGTTGATGTCGTTCTTGTACTAGTTCCGACCCTGGCCTAGTCCTTCATTTTGGATTGTAGATATTCCCTTGTTTGCTTTGATGTCCATCGTGTCTCCTGTTTACCCTGGACTCTGCCTATTGCTAAGCCCCTTGACCACCTCATCCTACCTTTAGAATAAATAACCTTTTGAGCAACTAGATTAATGTGTCAAAGATTTACTGGCATATAGTGTAGTACTTACTGTATATCTGCTGTAGATAAAGCATTGTAATCTAACTGAAAATGTCCGTGGCACACCATTTATATTTTTCAGTATAGAAAGCCATGTCAAACATGGTCTATCCATTTTTTTAAATGAAATATAAGTTTATGGTTGGAAAATAAGCTTTTGTTTTCAACTTATTCACTGCATAAATACTTTTAGCATCAGAAAGGATTGGAAGCATGGGGCTAGCTTTCTCTAAAATGTTCCAATTATGTCTGCCTTCTTCAAATTTATGTAATTTTGTCATTTGTTATTTTCTGTATAATTTGGCATGCTTGATTGCTGACAGAACATAATGGGGACGAGAAAAATTAAAATGTTAAATAAAAAAAATACAGTAATTGACATCTTAGGGCTCATTCATATAATGTGGAGGTCCGGGAGTTTGACATATAGTGTAGTTTAAAGAAGGCATTTCTGGGAGACTTCTCATAAAATAACTAGCTTTGATCTGTCTCATATAACGTTGCTTTGCAAAGCTTTGGCTTTGCAGGGAATTGAACTGCTTCTTGCTGCAGATAACTGGGAACACGACCAATCATAACCCTTACATAACTGATCTCCAGGTGACTCTGAGGACATTGCTCTGAATTGGTTTAACTCCTATGTTCTCAAATAAGGTCAAATTGTGAAGCCCATCATCGTTTTCTGCAGTTATTACCCGTGGAACCAGTCTATTTCTTTGTCACATTATAGATAGGTGCTGTAGAAATACCACCAATTATACCACTCCTTGAAATGTGTTACCTCAGATAGCCCAGTGTCTTTGACAGAACATTTTGAAATTATATAATAATACATATAATATATACAGTGTTAATAAAGTAGAATTGGTCTTCTACAAAGATAATTCAAACCGACACTGTTAGCTAACAGTAAAGTAAAGTTGCCACACTCTTTGATATGGACCTTAGCGCTCAGGCTATACTGTATGTGTACCACAGTAGAATCATAACAAAATGTAATCTATTTTAAAGACCTTCGTTTACCTTGACTTCTAGAGCTTTCCCTACTGCTGTCCATGTCAAAGTCTCCAACACCTACCAGCTTGAACAGATTGCAGTAGCAAGGTCAGTTACAGTATGCAGTAACAGTAACAGAATTCACACTTATTCTGCCACCATTTCACTTGTTATCTGACAGCAGTCAATATATCATATTTGGCATTTCATCTCTCTTTTACCAAATTTTATATGAGTGTAGATTTCTATGAAAATTCCATATACAATATGTAAACGTAATTCACAATTGTCTAAACACTGACCCATATAGACAGCATTAGGTGATCAATATATCAGTAGTTGTGATGCACATATTTCATGATTTAGGAATGCATTGTATTGTATGTTACCCATCATGTTTGCTGGTTCCTTATGCTTCATAATTTGGCCAGTGGGGAAGGTGTGGTCATTAAAAGTGTCTTTCTATTGAAAGTCAATTCAAGTTTATTTATAAAGCCCTTAAACACATCGCAGTCTCAAAGGGCTTTACAGACTACATTTAACATGGAAACAAGCAACACCCCCCAAACCTGATCCTCCCCCGGGCAAGGAAAAACTTCCATTATAAACCCCATGGGGAAAAAAGGTAAGAAACCTTGGGAAGGGACCACAGAGTGATAAATCCACCCCTCCAGGATGGTTAAGATACAAGATTTAGCAATAATACTTTGAATAGAATGTTTCACATTGGGCAGTACTAACACATCAGAGTCATTTAAAGCATTTAGTAAGTTAGTTAATTAAGAGTGGTCTGTCAATTGTAGCATTAACAGGAGTCCCAGGTCCGAGGAAGTGTCCTTGCACTAGTCCTGACCAGGTCCACTCAACAACCATAGCGTTTGCATTCATTGGAGACATGGCTTCGGCAGCGGTAGCCACTGCGATCCACACATTGTCTGGGACCATGTCAGTATCTCCACTTGGCGACACTCCCCCACCGAGCAGGAGATGACCAACACACATCCATTGGCTCTGCACAGTTATCTTCCCAGCACAGGAAACACTTCCATCATCACACTGTCCTTGACCAAGGCAGCATCTTCGCCCCATGACATCACCGGCCCGGAGTCGCATCATCCACAGCCTCCAGGATTTCAACATCATCTCCCATTCACCACACTTGGATAAGGGAGAGAGAAAGAGAAAGAGGGGCCAGAAACACACAAAGACGACAGAAAAGAGGGGAACATTTACTGTTGCTAACTAAATGCCTCACTGTACAAATAGGTTTTTAGTTTGATTTTGAAGGCCGAAACAGTACTAGGATCAGGATAGGGAATTCCATAAAAGTGTTAGGCCCTATGTTAGAATGCTCTAAATCCTGCTGATTTCTTTTTAACTTTAGGGATGGATAGCAAGCCAGCATTTTGTGAGCGTAAGGCTCGGGATGGAACATATGGTATCACTATGTCAGATAAAAAGGAAGGTGCCAGTCCATGTAATGCTTTATAGGTAAACAATAGAATCTTAAAATCACATCTCAGATAAACTGGCAGCCAATAAAGTTCAGCAAGGATTGGAGTAATGTGATCAAATATTCTATTTCTAGTCAAGATTCTGGCAGCAGTATTCTGTACCATCTGAAGACTTTTAATTCTCTTTCTCAGAAGGCCAGAGAGTAAACCATTACAGTAATCCAACGGTGAAGATACAAACGCAAGAATTAGAGCTTCTGCATCTATCAAAGATAAAATCGGCAGGATTTTTGTAATGCTCGAAGATGGACAAATGCAATTTTAGTAACCTTTAAGGGCAAAACAAAACAAAGCAGTCATATATCTGAGTTTCTCTGAGTTATATTACAATTGGCAAAGTTAAGGGAGGCGTCCTTGAACAGGTGTCTATGCCTGGCCGGTCCAATTAACATCTCAGTCTTATTTAGGTTTAGGTGCATGAAATGTAAAGACATCTATTGTTTTATTTCCAAAAGGAATGACACTAAGATTCTAAGATTTGACTGGTTTTTAAGTTCCAGGGGCATATAAAGTTGGGTATCATCAGCATAACAATGAAAACTAATGCCATATTTCTGTATAATATCACCCAGTGGTAGCAAATAAATACAAAATAACAAAGGGCCCAGCACAAAACCCTTGGGGACGCCACAGGTAACCTTATAGTAGTCAGAGGTCACATTACCATGAGCTACACAGTGTGTCCTTTCGGTTAAATAAGAGCTAAACCATGAAACTGCCACCCCACTCGCGCCAATATATGTTTTTAATCGCTTATCGAGCAAGTTATGATCCACTGTGTCAAAGGCTGTGCTTAAGTCCAATAGCAATAACACAGATGAGGTATCTGTGTCTATGCTGTAATAAGCAATAGGTCATTAACACCTTTCAAAAGTATAGAGCTTCAGCATAGTGTAGTGCTCTAAATCCTGATTGGAATAATTCAAATAATTTGTTGATAGTCACACGGTCAAATATTTGCTTTGCAAATTTTTTTTTTTTTTTATCGTAGAAATGAAAGGGATATTCGAGACCGCCCTATAATTATAAAGAATTTCAGGATCAAGGCTAGGCTAAGTCAAAGTTTAATCAATGTTTTAAAAGCTATAGGGACGATACCAAATGAGAGTGATGTATTAATTTAAGAGGTGTAAACCAATGGGTCATAACCTGGTATGCATGCAACCAATGAATGGAGCTGACTTACTGTAAACACATAATGCTAATCAAACCAGATACTGCTAGCTAAGACCAGTATCATTTTGACGGCTATCTCAAGCAAAGCAAGGAAGTTGAATGGAGGTCTTTTGCCACTGGTGGGTGCGCTCAAGCGGACACAACTGGCTTTGTTTGATACCACAATGGATCTGACTCAAACATGTCACTGATATGAATTCATTTGATTAATGTTATATAGAACAAACTCTACCTCCATATTGTTCTTACAAGGTTGTGCTTATAATTTCAGCTCTTTTTACCTGGGTTTTTGTGAACTCAAAAACACAATTGGAAAAAAAATAAATCAACATAATTACTGGTTTGAAATGCATTTATCTTTCACTCTTTAGCCATTGTTGGATACTACCCCTATTGTATATTTGTCATTGTGCAGTTTAGTGTGTCTGAAGGTGACAAGAGTGAATGTCTGGAAACCTAAAAAGAAAAACAGCAAAAAAAAAACAGAGGGAGAGAGAGAGGGAGTAGGAAGGGGGGGGAGAGGGGGGGGGGGGGGGGGCAGGAACAAACCCCTCTGGATGAAATACCACACA
>JAODTR010067335.1:0-16168 GCA_025399935.1 Amblyopsis rosae
CGAACAGCCTTTCTGTGTACCAGTCCCGTTGCCTGTCTGTTCACTCTGACTTTAGCCTACCCCTTTATGCCAATCGCTTGGACTTCTCTGTTTTTGACCTCTGCCTGTTTCTGTCTACGAGTCAGCCTATTCCTGTACTTTGGTATATAAACTGTAACCAGCAATTGGAACCTCACCCCCGTCTAGTATCATTACACCATGCACTTCCTGGAACTGTTGTGAACCATGTGACCATTGAAAATGTCAAACTTCTGTTGGCGCAACTCTCTTTTCATGGCTCTGATTATAAAATGTACTTTTTCCTTCTTAAACTCAACCATCATAAAAGCTATGTATAGCCTATCTACATCACATTTAGCAAATGGTCACTCTGGACACACTGTCAAACTTACTTCAAAACCTACAACATAATATAATATACCGTATAACTATTATAAATGCTAATACTACCTACCTATGTGTTTTCTTTTCAATTTTACATTTATATCAAAAGGGAGAATTATTTTAGTCTTAGTAGAATGGATTGATTTTAATACATGCAGTGTGTTAAAATCACACTGCATGTTTTTATGTTGCATATTAGGTGAATTTGGTTATAGTACTGTTGTGCCTAGATGTGTATAGATAGACATAAACAGTGAGGAGTTTAGAAAAAGTAGACTCCGTATTGAATAAAGCTGGTTAGCGATAAAAAAAACTGTAATAGGTTCTCCTGTTGCCTTGGAGACAGCCGATATAGTGTAGGAACTGTACAACCACAGTCTTCTATCAACAGGAATCAGAGTAAAAACAATATTTATTTTTGATTGACAGGTAACCGCAAGCTAATCATCTGCCTCCCTTTACATCCCGTCTGTGTGTAGCGATAGTAAATAACTGCTTCGTGTTTTAGTGAACTATTTCACACACACACAGACAGACACACAGGCAGGCAGGTGTTTAATAGTGAGATGGCTGTGTGTGTGTTGGCACTGGTGCTATGTGTGTTTGCAGGTTATTTGTGTTTGAACCTGTACGTAGACAAGCCAGCAATCTACAGTGGACCGCCATCCTCATTGTTTGGATTTTCTGTCGACTTTCATATATTTCAAAACACGTAAGTCTGCCTCCACATTATACAAAATACATAAACTAGTTTAAGGAAAAGGAAAAGTTATTTATTTTTGTAACTATCCCTCAAATGCTTGTATTTTTTTTAAATATAGGTTGTTCTACAGCAAATACAGCGATTATCAGAAGCCGTATAACTCCAGAAATGGTCACAGAGCAATATTGCCTTTCATCAGTATAATATATGACCATTGCAACATACAGTAATAATTATCTTTCTGATTGAAGTTAGGCCTTGATCATATTACTAAAGAACTACTATTGAAGCAATCACAAAGAATATGTCAGTTGCTGAAGAGAGTCATAAATATGTCAATATGTGTTCTCTCTCTCTACACGCTTATACAATTTGGGTCAAACTACTTTACTAATACATTTGCGTCCATCCGTAAGCAGCTACTTAATAACCAAATCCATTAATTGCCGTACAATGATGATCCGATTATGCCTCTGCCTGCTAACACTATTGACCAGTAAGATGCATCCTCTCCACAGGACCTATGTTGTGATTGGAGCTCCCAGAGCTAACAGCAGCCAATCAGGAGTGATAGAGGGTGGGGTGGTGTTCCTGTGTCCATGGCAAGAGGCGGGTGGGAACTGTGATTCCATCAACTTTGACGCTGAAGGTTAACCCAGCTTGTCAATAATTCTGTCCATTGTTTCATTCAGCCAACACACACTGTCAGACACAGCATCCAATTGTTGGATCCTAAAAAACTAATGGTGTGTGTGTGCGTGTGCGTGTGCCTGTGTTAGGTGATGAGTTGTACAATGGAGAGCTCTCTTTCAAGGCATCTGAACGCCATCAGTGGTTTGGAGCCTCAGTAAAATCTATTAGCAACACACACATATTGGTGAGTAAACACGATTCCAGTATGCTTTTGTTCAATTTATATAAATCTTTTATATGCTGATGATTATTTGGATAATATCTATCGTCTGTCGCAAATATTTTAGCCAGGATAATCATGACATGAATTTTTCATATTGTCCTATGCCTACACGAGTGAAGAGTAAAGTTTAAGGCTCATTGTGTCACGGTTCGCGGCTGCTCCGGCAGCAGACAGAGCCAGGCTGCTGGTTCAGCACCGGACAGCGCCGCCGCCACGTCGTCAGCCACCTAATGCACCCACGTGCAGTTGCCTCCTCCCCGCTTCCTGGGCGGAGGTTTAAAAGGCTTTTCCGTCCTGGCACCAATTGTCAGTTTGTTGTATTTCTTCGATGCACGTACCAGCGATCGACCTACTTCTCACCCGCCTTCGCCTCGCCAGGAAGAACAGTCTGCCGACCACTCGCCTGACGATCTCGCCTGTCTTCTCTTCACCGGACAAGCCTCGCCTGTCTTCCCTTCGCCGAATAACAACGTCTGTATTCTCTTCGCTGGACGGCCACGCCTGTCTTTTCTTCGCCGGACGGCCACGCCTGTCTTTTTTTCGCTGGACAACCACGCCTGTCTTCTCTTCGCTGGACAAGCCTCGTCTGTCTTTTCTTCGCCGAACGGCCTCACCTGTCTTCTCTTCGCCTGATGATCTCGATTGTCTTCTCTTCACCGGAATAGCCACGCCTGTCTTCTCTTCGCCGGACAAGCCTCGCCTGTCTTTTCGTCACCGGACGGCCATGCCTGTCTTCTCTTCGCCGGACGGCCATGCCTGTCTTTTTTCTTCGCCGGACGGCCACGCCTGTCTTTTCATTCGCCGGACGGCCACGCCTGTCTTCTCTTTGCCGGACAAGCTTCGCCTGTCTTCTCCTCGTCGGACATCCGCTCCGATCACTCCCCACTCTCCACGACGTCCTCGCCTGTCTACAGACTCCCACCGCACGCAAGTTAAACCGGCTATCCGGCATCGCAAGCAACCCCGCCTTAACCCCTAACAGTTGTACCTCTCCTGTAAATAAATCCTGTTTTATTTATAACTGCCATCTCCTGCCTCTGTGTCCTGCACTTGGGTCTCCGCCCTTCTCAAGGCCGTATCTTAACACATTGGTGTTGGAAGATTCCTCAGAAGAGCATTTTTCCCCTGCCTTGGCCTCTGTGTGTGACCCTGTATATCCTCTGTGGGCAGTTACTTACTGGGCCTTGTGTATTTAACAGGTTTCTAAATGTTTCTGGACATTGAGACTAAAAAATACTAAATAATAATATCAAGATGTATTCACTTCAAATGGCTTATAAGCAGATTTGAGTTAACCTTGATGTGTGTGCAGCTCGTTAGTTTTGCTAATGCTGACTCCAGCTGAGGACCTCAAAACAAAAAAAATCTTTACGTTTCTTCTTTACTTGAACATAAAATAATCATACAAATAAAATGTATTTATACTTACTTATATAGACTTTTTACAGGTTTGCTAATATTGTGTCGTGACGGTCAATAGACTGTAATGCTCCTTAGTCCTACAGCTTCTAAAGCCAGCTCTTCCATCGTCTACAGTACTAGTTCTCTGTGTGTGGGCTCTTCTAACCCATCTCAGTATACTAACAGATCTGAATGCCATGAACAGTGATTATTTCTACTGGGCCAAAGTGCCTACATATGTGACCATTGGCCTCTTGTATACATGATCACACCATAATAACATACCAGCATGTGTTTTATTGCCATGGGGATGTAAGTCACAGTTCTAATTGAGCTCCCTCTCTTACTTTCTCCACCCCTCTGCCTCTCTCATTCACTCAGGCCTGTGCATCTCTCTTCCATTGGAATGTTTTCAGGATGGGAGAAGAGTAAGGAAACACCCCAGTGGGAAAGTGCCTCCTGTTTAACCACATGTCTGGACGCTCTGTCATCTTTTCCCCCTGCCGTGGATATTTGGTCGAGAATGATTATAAGAAAATGGATTACAGTGAGAGAGAGAGAGAGAGAGAGAGAGAGAGAGAGAGTGTGAGTGAGAAGAGTCTAGCTGCAGACGGGCACTCTCAGGCCTGTGGGCGGAGCTTTGGAATTATGATCGAGTTACTGAGTTTGTGCTGCAGAACCTGTATACAAAATGTGAAAAGTAAGTCAAATATGACAAAGGTTGAATTCATTAATTCATTAATTCTTCATTAAAGAAGAAATTCTGTTTAAAGACCAGTCGAAGTGGGTTATCATTCAGAATATACTGTACAAGAGCTAGTTCTACACATCACAATGAAATTGTGATGACAATCAAGATGTATATAGAATTGTACATGATTATGTAGTCAAAATAGTGATGTTGAAAATTGGGGAATTAAATAACTCCTTTGGTTCATACGTCTCATTAAATTGTTGAATACCAGGCCGAACAGTATCAGTTCCCTTGCCCACAGACTACACACTACACAGAGTCTGTGGTTGACCATCTCCTAAACACGGTCTTCTGTCATTGAGAGGAATTGTGATGACTTTGTTACAGTAACAAAAAACATTGGGCAAAATATGATTAACATTGTGTTAACTGTAGCAGGGCATCTGCAATTTTTTTTAAAACTGCATCAACATGAAAAAACACTATCACTTGTGCTTAGATATGGTGCTCAATTTATTAACGTTTATGAACAAAAGATTGATCTCCAAACTCTAGAAGTAAATCGTTGGTTAACTACTCCACCATCAAGACACTACTTTACAAACTCAATAATGAACCGCTGATTTACAAAGGCACGAGCAAACGTTTATTCTTCCAGCATAGCCTATCGCTTTTTCTTCTTTGATCATACGCTTATACTCAACTGTTGAGACATTATTTTACCAACTCAAAAACAATTACTGCGTGAACCGTTGATTTAAAAGCACGAGCAAACGTATATTCTTCCAGCGTTAGTATAATAGCCTTTCGCTTCTTCTTATTTGGTCATATGCGACTCAACTATCGAGACACTATTTTCAACTCAAAAATGTATTACTGCTTTTACAAGTTGAGGTGTTTGTTAATTATATAACAAGATTAAAAGTTTCAAATTATTTACATCATATAGTCAAAGTGCACTACTTTCTGATTATACTACTGGTTTAGTAAAATAATTAAACTAATTTCAGCGCAACAATTCCCAAGCCCCGCCCACAGGCCTTACAGTGCCCCTGCCTGAGAGTGCCCTTCTGCAGCTAGACCCTTTTGGAGTGAGTGAGTGAGTGAGTGAGTGAGTGAGTGAGTGAGTGAGTGAGTGAGTGAGATAGTGAGTGAGTGAGTGAGTGAGTGAGTGAGAATGATTAGAACCAGGCAGATTCTAGAAGAGACCAACTGAAGAATTATAACTATGGGAGAGGTTCATTATGTCATTACATATTATGTTTACCTGCTGTATAACGGCCAAACAGCTAACCTACAAAAGTGTAACTGCATCCCAGCTCTGAGCCTGACCACCCATTGCACATCTTAGAAAAATGCTAAAACATATAGTCAAGGAGCTGAGTGATGAAAGGGGAGGAGAGGGGAGGGGCTGAGAGGGGGGACCACAATAACATCAACTGATTTTGATGACGCGCAAGCGTCCCATAATATCCAAATTTTTTATTAAAACTGGTATGGTATTTGACAATATTTACAGCAGCATTGATTACCAGAATTATTATTTAGTTTACAACACAATATAGGGTGCAGTTCCTTTTTAAGCCAATTGTGTCATTACACTGACACAAGTGCACTGTACAACATGTACGTGTCACACCTCACCAGAGATCCTAAATTATGTTATAGTTGCTCTGTTACTGTTAAATAGAGTTATATTTTCTCTGGTTTGTTTCCCCGTGCGTCTCTATTAAAATAGACCGAGCTGCTGGTAGTATTATGTGGTTCCTTCCGGGTTCCACTTTATATCGGGCAATCACTTTTTGTCATGACACCGGCAATATGTAATATTGCATGCATTATCAGGAGTATATCCCAGAACCAGCGGGCCACACAATCGCCACCATGACTATAGTTTTATGCTTCTTGACTTGTAGGCATGTAAGATGGCAAGCAGCACAGCCGAACCACCTGACAGGATTGTCATAAAATTATAAATTTTTAAATATTACATAATAAAAATAGAGAAAATGAGAGAAACAAATGTGTATAAACTGCATCCGAGTATTAGCCGCAGAGCTGCCGACAGTTTGCAAAAACACTGTTTTAACCGCGGTTGATAGCCAGGAAATTACGGTAGTGTTTTTTCTTAGTTCAACCCAGTCTGCTTGGTGAGTTTTTTTTCTGGATATTCTGCCTACATACTGTAGCCTACCAACCTTGCCTTTGCCTTCTCACTGAAAGATTTGTTTACCTGTTTTGGAGTACCTGTGCACCAAATCTGTCCTTCTTAAAGAGTGTTTCTATTGATATACAAATCTATGCTTTTTGAGTCGTGACTTTGAGTCCTGCTACTCCTGCTACTCTCACCATATAGCTTATTAAACCTTATTTTGTCGCAAAGTCATCAAATGTTTTAACAGGTTTTTATTTCTTTTTTACCAGATTTAAAGGTATAGTCAGCTATTGCAAGCTGAAGCTAATACCTTTTTGTCAAATAACAAATATCACATTTCGCTCTGTGCATGTTGAAAAAAGTATACGATACTTACTACACAGCCCCGGCTGGTTCATAGGAATATAAACAACGTGGCAAACACCGCTTACATCAACAAAGCTGTAGTACTACATTTTGCTTCACAATGCATTTCTATGTGTGAGGCGCAGCCGCGGAGGACCGTGGAGCGATACTGTTTTAATTTGAGCTGGAAGTTAGCAAGAATGACTAATCCTGCTAACTGGTGATTGCAGTTTTTATAGCACAGCGACCGTTCAAAGTGCTGTTATATTTCTCTCAGGTTGTCCAAGCTGATATTGCTGCAAAGTCAAACTGAAGCTCGCGAGATCAGGATGGTATCACAAGACTAGATCTTGTTAGCCGAAATAACTGCCCGGACATTACCAAGATGGCTGCTCGGAGGCCAGACTTGTCTGCATTGCCAACCTAGAATGATTCAAACATTTCTACATATCAGGCTTCAGACTAACCCACACACACACACGCGCACACACACACACACACACACACACACACACACACACACACAGGACATGTCCTTCTATGCTCAGTATTCGTCCACTATATCTTTACATAGAAAATAACTGTTTTCTGCTGTATTAATCGTTAATATCATATTGATCCCCTTTAACTCACTAATTTTCCATTGTAACCCAGGCAACGACCAACGGTTCTGAGTTGGGCTTCAGCTCAGATGTCACCAAGGTTAGTATGTACTAGTCTGTACTCCCTACAGTTTTCTCTGTATAAATACTTAATGTTCTGCATTACTAACTTGCATCTATTTAACTCTGTTGTTGTGTGTGTGTTTGTGTGCGTGCATGCACGTGTGTGTGTATGTGTGTGTGTGTCTTCTCTAGGATGGTCGGCTGGTGCTCCGTGCACCAGGGGGATTTGTCTTCAAGGGTGAGTACGCTCCGATACGTCTGTGTGTCCACTTAGACGTACTGTACTGTATACAGCAAACCAACCGACTCATCGGAATGCCTTCCGTGTTCCAGGTCAGGTGATCACGGTGGGCGTGAGCGACATCATGAACAAGAATCAATTTTACTTTGTCAGCCAATCAGATGAGAGGGGATCGTATGACCACTACCTTGGTTAGACACACCTCTCAACCCTCAGCTTATCGCAGTTCATATCTCTAATTGGGAAATTAACAGGACAGCCGTGTGTGTGTGTGTGTTACAGGCTACTCTGTGACCAGTGGTCTTTTAACTGGAGACTCCATCCCAGGTGTGTGTTACTGTATTAAATCACATCCCAGTAAAATAATTGACAGATCCCAAGCCCCGGCCCTTTCACCTGTCGAACCTAGTTACTGTAACTAGGTTGGCCAAAACAGCATTGTAGGCTATACATAGTATTTGCATAACATCAGGATGGTTTGTCACGGCCATTTCATAGACTTGAAGTCAGTATTGTGTATGGAACAGCTGATCAATAACTGTCTGGCGGTTTGACTGTCTGCTTGCCTGCCTGTCTGTCTGTCTGTCTGTCTGCCTGCCTGCCTGCCTGCCTGCTTGTTCGTCTGCCTGTCTGTCTGCCTCTTTTTCAGACTATCTGGTTGGTGTACCCAACTACAAAAACACACTCAGTGCGGTAAGAAAATAGAACTACAGCTGTATTTTACTGTTCTGAGAACTAATATTTTATGTATTCCATGCAAACCATGTATCCTACAGAAGATTCTTCTGCATTAGGTACAGTAGTTGCAGTGTAATCTACAATATATGTCTGTGCTCTTTCCTAAATCCATTGTAAAACTAGTGGTTTAATGTGTTTTGAGCACAGACTACTTTTTTGTTGATTTTTAAATGTTTTCACCACGACGTGTGTTAAGGTGAAGATTTATGACGGCAGATATTCTGGAACCCTGAGAGAGTCTCACATCTTTGAGGGAAGACAGGGAAGCATTAATATGCTCATGCATCCTCCCTCGTGTAGCCAAGGTGTTACGCATGTGTAATACCTCATTCTCCACTGTAGGTGGCATCCTACTTTGGACACAGTGTGACTGTAGCAGATGTCAATGGTGATGGGTGAGACAATGTACAATTATTTTATTCTTTGCAATCCACAGTTTAACATTGTGATGGTTTATACTGTACATGTTATAACAAAGCATGTCTCTCTCTCTCTTATACATGATTATGCGTTGCGGTTTGCACTTCTTTCTACTTTGCCCATACAAACACACACAAGTCGCCATTTTGGTGACTCGTGTGTTTTAACATCAAGACCAGCAATAGTGGAAATGTGGGCATCTGATGGTGCTATAAGTAAACCCTCATTAAATAACAAAATGAGTGTCTCTGTGTGTCTTTCTGTCTGTCTGTAGCCTAGATGACATCCTAGTTGGAGCGCCCCTTTACATGGACAGAATTAAAGGCCAGTTGCAGGAGAGAGGACAGGTAACACCTCCTATCTCCTCAGGTCAAGCACCCACCCATACAGCCACACGCTCTCCTATCCTGACCTCCTCTATGAACTACAACTTACAGTATATAGCTGTAATTTGATTCATTTAGGTGGTCGTATACTTCCAGAGAAGGCTTGGCATCTTCTCCTCTCAGCCTGACCAATCACTGATCGGCTTTTCACTGTATGGACGCTTTGGTTCTGCCCTGGTAGCGATGGGAGACCTGGACATGGATGGATACCAAGGCAACTGTTTTTAATCAAAACATCATGAGCATATGCTATATTATTATTTTTAAATGTATTTCTCTCTCCCTCTCTCTGCAAAGATGTTGCGATAGGAGCACCGTGGTCAGGTGAAGATGGGCGCGGTCAGGTATTTGTGTATCTAGGCAACAGTGAAGGCCTTTCCGCCACACCCTCCCAAGTGATCGACAGCCCATTGCCTAGCAACAGGGCAGCATTTGGCTTCACTCTGAGGGGTGGAACAGATGTTGATGCTAATGTTTACCCAGGTGGGACCAAACAGATGATAGGAGCATATTTCTTATATATTTGACTTTATTATACTAATCATGTTAACGGCTGTGTGTCTATCTGTCTGTGATGTGTAGACTTATTGGTTGCAGCATGGGGCGCAGACCAAGCTTTTGTCTACAGGTGGTTATTAAATATTATTATTATTATTATTATTTGTAGTAGTATTATTATTATTAGTAATAATAATATTATAATCATCATAATAATCATAATTATATATAGTAATACTATTATTCTAATAAGAAGTGTTTGTTTTTTCAGGTCCATGGCTGTGATTCGCTCCAGAGTTGTCCTTTTTATTCTCCCAGAATTCCTCAATCCAGACATCCAGCTGTCATCTGGGAGACACTCTTGTATCCTGGTAGCCGCATTAACATTGAATGTAGCTACTCCACTATGTAGCTAACTATTAACACAGCTAACTTTCAACTAGTGACTAACTAGTTGCATAACTTGGCTCATATGGTCATCGTGACAAAGGGAAGCACACAATTCCAGGGAAACAGACAAACTATCAGAAATGAACCTTGCATGTAATATCTGATAGCGTGTGTCTGTGTGTGAGTGTGTGTGTGTGTGTGTGTGTGTGTGTATGTGTATGTGTAAATTAGTAGGGTCAGTAATATTGTAATAGTGTGTTACCGGTCTGTCCAAACCCAGTTCCCCCGTGTATCGAGTGGATGATTAGTGAGAGACGATAAAGCCCAAGGGCTCCAACATCTTTCTTCAGAGCATGCTTGAGGTGTCGGAGAGTGAGATTTCACTTATTGCGGAGCTACCAGCTGGCCACCGTATGCATGCTTTTACTATGCTTATTAATATATACCCTGTGGATACAACAAAGACCCCCAATATACTGTATATTAATTATATATCTGGTAAATTATTTCAAATGTATTAACACATTGGACATGTTGACTGGTAGGTAGGTAAATGTTTTGAGGTCATTTTCTTAAATATTTGGTATGGCACCGAGATCAGAAATCGGTCCGATACTCAGCTATACTTACTTAGCTAGATTGGTATTGGTGACAATTGGACAGTTGTAACCAATCTATGTGGCTGATCCAATTAAACTGATTTACACACATTTAAGTCTACTCGGACAATATCAAAATGCAGGTATCTGTATCGGTATCTGGACTGAATAAATTAGATTGATCATCCCTACTAAAAATGATCTTGCTGTGTGTTTCTCTAGTTTCCAAATCCAGATGTGTGTTCATGTATCAGGTCACAACATCCCAGATGTGACAGGTTTGATGTGCTTTCACCTTCATTTAAAATCTGGCATCAGATGTGTTTGATTTAGGCCTTCCTTAAACAATACCAGTTCATAGATCATCACAAAACATGTTTGTGTTGAGATGGGAGATTCAAACATTGTCTCTCTCTATTTGCATGATGACTGAATGAGCCAGCCTTGAGAGTGGAGCTACATTTGGACAAAATGAAACTGCCAATGACACGTCGGACCCTGCTGCTGTCTACAAATCAGCCACAAGAAAATGTACAACTGGACATTAAAAGGGATGTGGGTGTGGCCTGTGTGAATAGAACGGCCTACCTCAGGGTGAGTGACAGTTTGGCTTGAGCAGAATATAATAAAACAACATTGCAGTAATAAAACAATAATACTGTCCTAACCCCTTATCTGTGTGTGTGTGTGTGTGTGTGTGTGTGTGTGTGTGTGTGTGTGTGTGTGTGTGTGTGTGTATCTATCTGTCTGTCTGTCTGTCTGTCTGTCTGTTTGTCTGTCTGTCTGTGTGTGTGTGTATGTGTGTGTACGCGTGTAGTCTGAAGGAAAGTTTAGGGACAAGTTGAGTCCAATCTTCATCACAGGCAATATCATCCTCCTGTACACTTCCCAGAATGCAATGCTGCATGGAAACACATATGCTACTGCTCAGGTACATGTTCACACACACATACATCTAACCAACAATCACAGATTACTAATGTGTTTAGACCTGTTAGTATTACTATATGTTATCAACCATATACTGTACACTATGGGAGCAATGCTGAACAATATTCACGCTTTATATCTACACACAACATCTTAACAAATGTGTGTTTAAATGATCTAAAAGGGATATTACTATTCTAATAACATCAGTTATAACCATAGAACTATATGGTTATAACCTAATCAATTGTACATCAGTGGTGTAGACTTGGCATTATACAGTGTATGCTGTTTGAATGTTATCATAATGTGACTAGTGTGTGTTCAGCCATGCTATATATAGTGCAGTAAAACTATGACACTATGGCTTCTGCAGTGGAAGAGCATACTATGTATACTATAAAACCTTTACTATAACACTATAAATGAGGGAAACATTATGATGTCATTACACTACATGTAACTGGAGAGATAGACCCAGTAATGTGTGTGTGTGTGCGTGTGCGTGCGTGTGTGTGTGTGTGTGTGTGTAGGGGCACAGACAGTGTGTTCGTGGGACAGGAACAATCTGTATTGCTCTGGGTAATAGCAGAAAACCAAGGGGATGGTGCATATGAGACAGAGCTGCTGGTTCAAATCCCCAAACACACATACTACCAGTCCACTGTGGAGATGGAGGTACACACACACACAAGCCGTTATTACATGTAAAATATGATAGGACCTATCTACAGATTCAATGTGTGTGTGTGTGTGTGTGTGTGTGTGTGTGTGTGTGTGTGTGTGTGTGTGTGTGTGGGTGTGTGCGTGTGTGTGTGTGTGTGTGTGCGTGCGTGTGTGTGTGTGTGTGCGTGTGTGTGTAGGGCATGAGCAAACCGGTGTGTGTGCAAGGGAAAGAGAACCAGACTGTTGTGGTGTCATGTGACCTTGGAAACCCAATGAGAAATGGAGTGAAAGTAAGAAAGTGCCCCACATTTAAATGCACTCACACACACATCATACGGATTCATTTCCAATGATTATTGGCTTTTGGTGTTATTGGCCATTCTGTCTTTCTGCCCCTCCACCTGTCTGTCTGTCTGTCTGTCTGTCTGTCTAGCTGCAGACAGGCCTAGTGTTTACTGTGTTTTGCTTAGAGGAAGTCGACATTCACATCTCTTTCAACCTCAGGGTCAGAAGGTAAGAACAAATGCACGCACACACACAGTAGAAGCTATATTATATTTAATGAAGGCATTCCATCTAAATGTCTTCCTCTCTCCCTCACTCTCTCAGTAAGAGCTCTGTTAATCCAGACAGTAATGCTGTGGCTGTGGACATTCAGGTGAAGGCTGAAGCTACACTGGAGATCAGAGGGTGAGACAACGCAACACCCTTACAACCACAGGGCATCAATAACCTCTGCAGTCACTAATCTGGCATATGCAAAGCCACAACTGTGTGCGTGTGCGTGTGTGTGTGTGCGTGCGTGTGTACCTCAGTGGTTCCTCGCCTGAAGAAGTGCTTTTGCCCTTTCCTGATTGGCAGCCTGTAGTGCACCCTGGGAGTTTGGATGAAGTGGGACCTCTGGTTGAGCATGTCTATGAGGTAAGAGAGCAGGTGGTTGGACACAGACAGACCAGACTATAGACTCTATTACATTCAGTATTGTATTAGTATAATAGCCTAGTAGTCTAATGTTCAACTGTTGCCTAATAGCAATGATAATGTAGACCATTCCAGCAATAACGTTGTTTATATTGTGAGCAGTTGAGAAACCCGGCTACGGTCAACGGCAGGCTGGTAGTGGATGTCCCCCTCACATGGCGAGGTCACTTCCTGCTCTACGTCTTCTCCACTTCCTCTGACGACTCACTGTCCTGCCACGCCCACAACGCCTCACACATAGACCCCTTCCAGGTCTGTCTATATGTCTCTCTGTCTCTCTGTCTGTGTCTATCTGTATGTCTGTCTGCCTGTCTGTCTGCATGCCTGACTGAGTGTCTGTCAAGCTGCCTGACTGTCAGGTTATCTGTCAATTTGACTGATGGTCCGTCTGTCTGTCTGTCGCTTGTATATGTATGATGTAGATTGGAGATAATTCCAGTCTTAATGCAGTACCAGTCTACAGCCAGCAGGAGGAGGCAAACACAACCAGTCAAAGCAGAACCCCTGTGCTAGTGGTACGTACACACACAAACACACACACACTTATACAGTACAATATACCTAACAGTAAATAATAATAATAATAATAATAATAATAATAATACAACTTTATTTATATAGAACTTTTCAAAACTTATAAAAGTTCATAGTTATAAAGTGCTGTTTTCAGAACCAAATACAATACTGCATATAATAAAAAAAATTACATTTGAAACAATAAAAGATAAAACAATAAAACTGAAATAAACAATCAATAAAACGTTAAAACTCAAGTAAAAGAACATCTGTCAAAACTAGACACTATTAAATGATCTATAAAGGGCCTGCTTATAAAAGTATGTGTAGGAGCCAAACCCCCAGCGCTTGTTAGTACTTTAATCATGCATAGATAAAAGAATTAGACATGATGTGACTTTATGCTTTGGACACAAGTGTGTTTGTGATTTGGTTCTCTTCACATAAGGTAATAGTAATGAAGGGCAGCCTCGTTAACGTATATTGAACGCTAGGACGCCTGCTCTTTTGTATTATTGTTTATTACTGCCTCTTTAAGTGACTTGGCCTAATTTTGTGTTTTACTTTCGTTTTCCCTAACGCGAGCGGAGTCGGCGGCGTTAGCCAGGGAGCAACACGGTTTTTCTACCGTAGTCTTAGACGTAGCGATAGGTTATGTAGGATGACCTGGAGATGCCCGTACTTGTTTTATTTGTGTATAACGCATGTATGCATGTTTTGGACGTGTAGAGTGACAATAAACACGCATTTCATCAAACACGAAGTCAAGTGGAGGTGTCTTTTACGTCTATAGCGCACGAGCTGTGTTAGCTAGCGCACACGATCAACATCGGCCCTCACAGTATGTTTTAGTAGTGACTTAAGAGGAGGCAGGTTTTGCTAACCTTAGGTAAGAGCAGGTAAGAGCTTTTACAGAGAATGACCTGTTACCTTCTCTAACCAGGCGGGCTGTAGAAACCTTTAAAAGGGTCATACTTGCGGAGAGTATAGGCAGCAACTTGGCTGATATGGCACAATTAAATATATGATATGATATTTTCATTATATATTTTGGAGCAAGGACATGTGGGGCTTTAAAAGTAACTATTACAAGTTTTAAAATAATTCTAAAATTAGCTGGTATCAAGTGTAATGTTGCAAAGATTGGTGTAATATGGTCTTGTCCCTTAGAATTAGTCAGAAGTCTGGCAGACAAGTTTTGGACAAGCTTGAGACAGGATACAGACTTTTGGCTAAGCCTTGAATAAAGGGAATTTTAGTAGTCTAGACATGACAAGATAAAATCAGGGATGACTTTTCAAGGTCTGGACCTTTTTAACTTGGGAATGTTCCTAAATTGAAGAAAACATGATTGAATTGCTTTGGTGATGTGCACTGTAATTTCAAACATATAGCTCAGAGTCAAAAATCACATACAAATTACGAGCTGAATTTTTATCATTGGAAGAGAACTTCCCAAGAAAAATTTTCAAGTCATTAGTAAGGTTCGAGGGGACGAATCTCGGTTTTCGAATCGGCTTTTAATCTCAGAAAGGTAAGCTATTACATGAATGTTATCCCATCAGTAAGCCTACCAGTTAGTGGAACATAAAGTTGCATATAAGCTGCATACCAGTGGAAGTTAATACTGTTTTTACAAATTATTGACCCAAAGGAAGCATATAAATGGAAAACGGTATAGGACCAAGAGCTGACCCATTAGGAACATCACATGTCAGGTGGTCTTGGAGAGGAAAATGATCCAAATACAACAGAGAATAATCCAGTGTTTCCCACACATTAACAATTTCATGGCAACACAGTTCAATGTCTTCCGCCATAGTTTCATAATGAATTTAAGTTTTCATAATAACGATTGCTAAAGTTGGTTGGACATTGGATCATTTTGGCAGCTTTTCCTCCCCTTCACCCCCCTCAGACATTGGTCCACTGCACTTGATGTAAGTTGCTCAAATAGTTTGCACCGCACTGATCGTGCATGCAGTTACACACACACACCTAGCTGCCCTCCAAAGAGCTTGGACTGATACTGTTTATCGTTACCATAATTCCTCTGCACAGACTGCCTCCAGCCTTGGTGAGCTGCGTTCAAGGTTTGAGCCGCTTCCAAAACACTTTCCCTTTTAGTTTGATGCTTTTACCACTAGCGTTTGTTCGACAAGACATTAGCACAAATGTCTACAAAAAACCTGCGGACGACAGCTCGAATAGTTCGCAACAGCCGGCCTTTCTAATCTATAAATACTGTGCATTTGTGTGCAAGAAGTGCAGTTACGGTAAAAACTTTAATAGAAAACCACAGTGAAGCTACTGTAGGCCTACGCTGTCAGATAATATGATATTCTTAGGCTCGGATCGTTTCATATGATTATTGATATAAATAGGAAGTTATAATAACATGTTTCTGTATAATGCTTTTAAATACCATCCATTCATCAATCCATCTTCATCCGCTTATCCAGCGTCGGGTCGCGGGGGCAGCAGCTCCAGCAGGGGACCCCAAACCTCCCTTTCCCGAGCCACATTGGAAAGCTCTGACT
>JAODTR010067346.1:0-16167 GCA_025399935.1 Amblyopsis rosae
TGCTGATGTTGCTCGGGAAAGGGAAGTTTGGGGTCCCTTGCTGAAGCTGCTGCCCCCGCGACCCGGCTCCGGATAAGTGGGAGAAGATGGATGGATGGATAATGTAATAAAATATTAATGTTAATATAATATATCCTTATAAAGTGTATTACAATTCATAGGACCCAAAACTCTTAACAGCAGCATGTGGGGTAAACTGGATTATTTTTCAGTGCTTTGGCACAAACTGCATTCAATGTAGGCCATACATCTTTCAAATTTCATGGATTATTTTCTCATAGACATAGCCACAACCAAAACTATGTAGCCTACTTACAGGCCAATAATGCTTCTTTAAAAACTGTTCAACATTCAACTTCAATTCAAACCCTAACATAAAACCAAATACAAAATAGCAATTGCACAATATCTGATAGAAATATATTACAAATATTAAATGTTTTATACTATTTAGAACAATTAGACTAATACCAACTGCTTCTTATTGTATCCATAATACTGTTCAATTTGGGTGATTTATAAGTGGTACCAAATAAATAGCCAAAAGAGACGGGTCTTATTGCTGAGCCGAGTCATGGCTCACTAAAAAGAGATGGAATGCCCATCATCACTACGCTCCTCCCAGTGACAGCAGACGAGGTCAGGAAAATAAAGACAGCAAAAGTGTAGTTGAATCATTCAAGACCGAAGCACTTCTATATACCAATTTTGCAGTTACAGCTGATCCTTGGAAAGTAAGCTTCCAATTGTTTAGTGTGTGCTTTACTTTAAACCTCATAGTTCTGTTATGTGGCCCTTAGGCTTTATATGTTTTTGTATCAGTAGTTTAAATATTTTTTATGTGGGGGACACAATGGGCAAGCTGATCCTTCTGCCAGTGGCGAATAAGGTGCAGGCTAGTAAATAAAGTAGAAAATAAATACAGTTTGACTGTAAGTGAGCTAACCAGCTTTTTTAAAAGTAACTTGTGAAAATATACTTAAGTGAGTGTAGGCCTACTTAATGGACATTCAACATGAAACAGTATCTTCAGTGTTATCGCAATAAATTATTATTATAATTGATTATACATTTTATTATATATAATATAATATTGTCCCATTTATAGCTGGCAAGTTTAAAAAAATGTTTAATGGGGAAATTGTTGGACCTGTTACCAGACAACTAACAAAAGACAGAACAGTGCCAGGGTTTTTCCTGTCTGGAAAAGGGCCTTTGGATGGTGACCTGGACCCTGGGCCGGGGCAGCATGCCCCCGGACCCCCCTAAAATGTAGAAGATTTTAAAGTTAAATGCAGCAATTTATTGCACTTAGAGAATCTAGACCTATGAACTGTGTGGCAAAGCAGGGCTATATGCTTACATTTTTCTCCATGGAGCACAAGTGAGTATAAAAATGTGAAAGTAACCTACAGCCAAATATTTGGGGGTACAGTTGAAATTATGTTTATTAAACAGGGACAAACTGCATAACAGATCTGGAAACATGATAATGTTTGACAGTTTCCTCAAATTTGTGACAATTAATATTAGACATTCTACAGTAGCCTAACTATATCCCCATATTTAATGTGGAGGTTAGATAGACAATGACAGTCATGACAACTAGATAGATAAGAAATTTCAGCAAACACAATTTTGAAATAAATAGTATAGGCCTATTGGACATGTTCTCATAATTTACAATTTAGATTAATTATGATGACGTCAGACAATAAATCATGCTACCTGACCGCATACTACAGATTAATTAACTTTTCTCTCCAACAGCAGAATTTTACCCTGACTGCGCACACGCGCAGTATAGGCCTACAATATCAACTCATTCCCAACTCCGTCAAAAATTGCAGCTTGGTCAATGGCCTTTCTCATTTTTCGAAGCGTTAGAAAGCCATTGGAGTTTTAGGATGAAGACTTCGGTAAACGTTAGCAGTGATAAGGTAGCTATGGGAACGTGTGTACGAACGGTCCAACCGGTTCACACTTCGCAGCTTCGAGACAGAATTTAACGTAATTCTCAATGCGTGTTGGTGGAGAAGGCCTGCTTACGGTTAACGGTTAACCAATTTTTGCATTTTTACAATTGTCATTGTGCACGGGTCGCTTTATAATAAATAACGAGAATATTTCAGCTGGAAACGGTGATTAGAAGTCACTTGCACTAGCGCCAATCATTTTTTCACCTTCGCACACCAAAATGTTTACTCATGCGAGTTTTCATTGTATTTTCAATTAATTTTCCTTTGGCTGTCGCTTGTTGATAAAACTTCATTGGCGTGCGCCATTAATTCCTCTATACCAGGAAAAACCCCGAATGCAACATTGTTAGATGCAAAACTAATTGTACATTTGCTTGTCAGATAAAATAGCCATGTCTATAATCTAACAATGGATGGTTTGTTTACAAAAGTTAGGTGGGTTGGACAAGTTTTTACCAGACAACGATCAGAATATACATAACATCGTTAGAAGCAAAAATAACTGCACATTTTGACGCTCAAAATGTCTTGGGGAAGATGCAAGCACTTATTTGTGAATGGTGATATACATATACAGTACAAATTATTTACTTACAATGTAGCGTAAGCCAATGATAACCTATACATTTTCTCTTTGCCCTTTAGACTTGCTTAAACCTTGAAAATGGCGATGACCGCGAAGACTGAATCTCACCAAGATGACATGGTAAGGTTTTTGCTTTGGTTGGTCAATCAAAAAAATATATTTTTGAAACCCTATCAAAAACAAGTAAAACCTAGGCAATCTTCAGCTTGGAATGAGCAATGTGATGTCAACGTAGTCGTTCTGGCGTACAAAATATATGAGAGGTTAGTCCCTTCTGTTACGGTATTAAAGACGGGTGCATCTCACTAAATTAAAATATTGTGGAAAAGTCATTTCAATAATTCAATTGAAAAAGTGAAACTCATATATCATGGATTAATTGCACACAATGTGTGAAATTAATCTTTATCATTACTACAGCTCACACAAATACACAATTTTGTATCTCAGAAAATTATAATATGACATAAGTAATAAAATAATAATAGTAATAAATAATAATAATACAGATCGGCCTTCTGAAAAGTACATGTACAAGCACTCAGTACTTGGTTGGGGCTCCTTCTGCACAAATGACTGCATCTACGTGGCATGGCATGGAGTCAATCAGCCTGTGGCACTGCTGAGGTGGTATCAGTGGGGGAACTTTTATATAGGGTGGCCAGGGGGTGACCAAGGCTATTTCAGGGGGTCCATAGACCATGTCAGAAAATGTGTATGTAACCCTAACCTGGCATCGAAAGAGCATGAATAAATCTGATGATTGCTTATTTGAAGTAGAAGTGATAATTAACTTAACCCAGACTTGTTTGGGCAGAGAGTGTGGTCCAATAGGGATATATATATATATATATATATATATATATATATATATATATATATATATACACACCTCTCACCCTCTCAGCTACAATCATATCACAAAATATTTGAGAAACTTAACTCACTGTTGATGATATTAACCATTTAGTATGTATTTAGTATGTAAAAGATCGGAAAATTGTGTATAGTTTTGTTTGAAACGCATAGTTTTTTGTGTTCAAATTAAAAGAGTTACTGAGGTAGAGCAATAGATCAGTATGATAGCCTGTGTTCAAATAAAGTATGCCAAATGAATGCAAGTATGCAAGTATGCTAGCTACTGGTAGCTAATAAAACAAATCTGGATTCAGTGGAGTAAACGAGTATAGCAGCAAAATTCACAACCTCCCCTTTTGATTTAACCATACTGTCAGACTTTGTAAAGAGACCGAGCACATACAAACTATAAACTGGGACATTGAGTTCTGTGTGTGCCTGCACTTACCACATTCAGCACAACTATTTAACTTAAAAAACGAAGGTCCGTCGGCTGCCCAATTTTTCATTTGTGCATGTGACCGCAACTTAAATCCCACTACAACACTAAATGTATTATGCCTTCCCCTACAGTACCTGTTCCTTGTAATACTTATTACATACGTAATTACTTACTGCTAAATGACAATTGTAATATCCTTTTGTAACGGGGAAATGTTCCTGAATCTAGCGGCATGTGTACTAAAATCATTAGTGGTGCCTGAAAGGTTATCCCTGTAATTACCAGTAACTGTGTGAAAGAGGCTTTTTTAACAATAGGTTGCAGTATACTGTAGAGTAGTAAATGCATGCACAATACAATATGCTGAAGTAACATTTCTTGTGTCTTTTTTATATCCTCAGCAAGTCAATGTCACTCATCAGCAGCAGCTGATCTGCATTTTACACAATGAAAAGATTGACTGCAAAGAACCAATGACCATCCTGGAAGTACTAAAAACAAGTAACATTTTTAAAAGACTGTACAACAGACAAATAAGCAATGGCAAAGAGCTTGTTATTCAGAAAGAGGGGCATGCAGTCAATGAAGATTGCCCATGCCATTTAATTGAAAGTGACAAAGAGCTGAGATTTACATTCATAGAACCTGCTACACCTAGACAAAAGCAGACTGGGAGAGAAATAAGGGATCAGACAGTTACATTCACAGTATCAACAAGGGGAGGTAATAACATCCGTAAAGTCATGCACAACATAGCCCTGAAGAACTGTGTAGACTCTGTTCTTGTGTTTGCGTACGAAGGAGAAACAATAGAGGAAGCCCTTACATGGGATGGACGCTTTGACCTTGATGTACTCCAAAAAGACTTAGGCCTACTTGCCATCAAGGATGGTATCAGAAAGGAAAAACAATTTGTAGTTGATAGATTTTCAGACAAACACTGCGAAATAACTTTGATGAGACATTCATCTGCGAAGCGTGGCACAACTAACACGGTACCAAACGAAGCTCTGTCTGGTGTAGACAAAGAGGCACAGCAGTCTACTTCATCAGCATCAGGGAAAACCCATGTAGACCATGATGCAGAGAAGTCCACTGGTGCATCAGCAGAAACACACAAGTCACACAGCATGCATATAACAAATAACTTCTATAACACAACAATATATAGTGAAACAAATTCAGACAGCACCTATAAGGACCTATGGGAGCAGCACGGACTGCATAACGAGAAGGAAGAGCTTTTTTTCCGTGAATAGTATGGAAAGAACAGTCTAACTTGCATGGAAACACATGTCTCATTTGTTGAAGTCTTCTGAAGCTGTTTGTCAGGTCAAAATTAATAAGGATGCAAAAGGGACAGGATTTTGCCTTCTCAACAAGTACATCCTCACAAACGGCCATGTCATTTCAAACATTGAGAGCGCTGGGATGTTATTTGAAAACATAACTGCTGTTTTTGAATCTGCAAATCACGACCCCAATACAATTATTAAAGTAAAGAGATTGGTAGCCATGGAAAAGCATGAAGAGCATGACTGGGCTTTGCTAGAGCTTGAAAATGTGACATCTCATGATTTGTTCAAATGCTTTACAATATCTAAATCACATGGGGGAATCTGCCTCATTGGACACCCTGATGGTGGTGTGAAAAAGATAGACCCGTGTCATTGTACCAGTAGAAGACCGTTCAACTAATATAGCTGATAAGAAGAAGCAATTTGACTTTGTGATTCGTACATATTTCATGGATGCAGACATATTTCTTACCCAAAACAAACGGTTATTATATTACGACACATGCTTTTTTTATGGGGCATCTGGCTCACCTGTGTTTGATGAATATGGCAGTGTTGTGGCCATGCACACCTGAGGTTTGTCTATAAACTAAACAAAAGTGTGATTGAGTATGCCCAGACTGTGTCAATTGTCACTGAACGAATCTTTGTCAAACTGACTGAGCGTAAAATGTTTGACGTGTTGAAAGAATTCCTCTCTTGTGAGTTCTTGACTTGTTCTGAGGAAAAACACTAACATAAAAGAGAATTTTAAGAACATTATTATGAACAACAATACGCTCCCCAAATATGAAGGAGATGATCGGACTTTGAAGGCATTCTTTGAATTCTGCTCACACAGAGAGGAACTTGTGGGCATGGATCTCAATTAAATGTCCCCACTGAAATGCAAAGCCACTTACAATCTCCTGCAGTAGGAGAGAGCGGGAAGCATTAAACACTTTCCAGATAAACTTCATTTTAAAAGATAATGTTAGACATAAATCAATATTTGCTGTGATCAACAACTCACGTGCGCTCTATAAATACCAGGTGCTATTTTGTAAAAATGTGTAACGGCTTCAGTATAATTATACTTTAAATGCAAGTTATCCTTTGTTTCATTCGTCCCCGTCAGTCGGGGAACATCCAGTATGATGTTTATTAAATTGTGGTCCTGATAAAGATATATATATATTTTTTCTGTTGTTGAATTCTGTTTTTTGTGCAAGGTTTATTTCCAAAATTGCATTAATATTAATTAATTAATTAATTAATTAATTAATTAATTAATTAATATTAACTTTTTTGCATCATTGTATAATGCAAAATATGTTCATTATATAAACAGTTGAAAACTTTCTTCCTGCATGTCAAGCATGTAAACAGAGCCTGTACCCCTGTAAACCAATGCTTCATTCCCACTGGTGCCAAACACAGGTGTTTTACCCTAAAGTACAGGAATGTTTCTGTTCCCACTGACAGGAGCCAAGGCTACTCGGCCACTAGGCCATGGCTAGTGCCCTGCTTTCACTCTGTGCAGTGATGCCAAGCCCCACCTGGACTTTAGGACTCGGCGGGGTTTGTGCGTGACGTGGACTTGCGTTGTAGTCTCATCTTAATGTAATGCCTATTATGCCTTAGGCCTTTATTGTAAGGCCCTCTAGTCCTTGGTACCACTTAAACAAAAAACTGAGCTACTTATTTTGCTTTTCCACTGCGTGGTACCAGCTACTTGACTTGCCTTTTATGCTTTTCCATTGGGCAAAAGTTGGAAAAGTGCCATTTGGATACTGTAGCCAAAACTGTAGCCAAGTCAGTGTGACACAGGTGCCGGGGTAAAGCACCAGTGAAAACGTGGCATAAAACACCTCTCCTTTTAACATTATTTATGATACAATATCTTTTTATGGTCTAAATCTCTACTCCTTTTGTGTTACATATTGTATAGGCTAATGTTTTTTTTTCTCTCAAAATAAAAGGATTGTATTGTTCACAATAGCAGTGGATGTGCAACCTTGCAGGTTTGTAGATAACAAGCTATGACCTGGGTAAGCTGAACAGAATGTTTGGCATACACAGGTGTCTTTGTTGTACGGGGGGCGGGGGATAGCTGGCATTATAAGGGCCTTCCTGTCTGTTTTACGCTTATTCTCCTCACTATACTCTGTGCTTTGATGAGAAACCTTTTACGCAAGATATTAAAGTACTTACTGTATATCAACCATGAAGTCTCCATATCCTGTTTTGAGTTAACGCTCACCATACACTTTCAATGCTCATAGACGGTGCTCGCTTAGAAGCTCCACCCCCAAAATTGTACATACATTTTCAAGGCAGCCTGGATGGGATAGTGTTGTGTGGTGCGGTCTGCACCATTTTGTGTTCCCATTTACAGAGGCAGAGCTTTAAGTTACCCTAATGTGAAAATTGCATACTAAAAAGACTGAACAAGCAATGTATGTACTGAGTCTTATCAGTCACATTAACCTTGACCCCGACTGAGGCATATTTGCATGACATTGGTGCCAGTCAGAATGCAGCCGAGGTAGCATATGTATTCCCCCAATTCCGGTTTGTGCATGTTCTGTGCATGCACTGGTTTCTCCTAGGACTGGTCCGAGTGGGAACTACATCCGATTCAAGGAAGCTTATTTTTGGATTTCATGTGCGTATTGAGGCTGCAAAATGCCGAAATTGTGCAAAAGGAGTTAAGTTGTGCTAAGATAAAAATATATGTACTAGCTTACTGTTTGCTTCTACAGCTAATACTTTTTGAATAATTCTCATGTGATTTAATATTTTTTACATTATTTGACAATTTCTGTTTGTCGCAAATTCGCTACATCTGTCCAGAATTGCTGCATTCGGCCGTAATGGCTGGAACCCAAGGTGACCCTGGTGCACCATGGGTCGGCCAAGATGCCGACCCATGGTGCACCAGGTCCTGCCTGGGTCTTCACTGAGGCTTTAGCGGAAGCCAAGCCGAAGTTGGTGCATCAAATTCGGCTTGGCTTCCACTCTGTCGCTAATTTTGATCATACCTAAATTTGTATATATTCCATGTGCTATATAAAAATGTAAAATATCAAATTAATTCAGCATCACCTTGAAAGCAAAATCACACATTTATTTAGTCTATTATTGGAAATATATTTAGGTGTCAAGGGGTTAACACAAAACATCTGTGTGGAAGGATAAAAGTATGTTTACGGTAACTTGACAAGAGCTAAGTAATATCTTGTGACCACTTCATGAACCCAGTGATTTTATGTAGGCCTACAGTATGCATATTTTAAAGATGAAAGATTTTACTTTTCCCATCAGGGCAAATGCTTCTTTTCACCACTTGAATGCATTTGGTAAATAATGATAGTTATTAGATGACACTCAAGAAAAAATATATAATTCTAATAGATTTTCAGTATCCAATTTTTTTATTAGTTGCAGTATTCGTTTCATCTGTTCTGTCAACAGATTCACAAGCACTCAACATAAACCATCTTGAAACATGGGCTTTTATATGAGTGGTCATTTATTAGACTGCTAATTTATTAGCAAAACTGCTAATAACCTAAATCTATTTTAGTTATAAGACCATATACAGTAACTAAGTGTAACAGCGTACATATTTTCAGCATGTTGCTCAGTAAGTGTGTTCTATAATCCTGCATGGTCACTGTGCCTGTTTCAATAGCCAGTTCCTCAGGTGCTCCACCTGTGCAGAGACGCTACTCCTGGCTGTGCCTCCGGGGGCGCTGTATTGTTCCACACTGCCGCTGTAGTTCCACACTGAAGACACGTCACTCTCAAACAGCGCACTGACATTTTGAGGAAGAGAAATTAAAATGAATGGAAATAAACCTTTATCATCATTAAGAGAATATAGAATAATAATATTAATATTGTATGAATAAATACAAAAAAGACATGAGAGGAAAGCAACTATCAACATAAAAAATTGAAATGTTCATCTAAAAATAAATAAACTAAATAAAACAATTACCTGACAGTTCTCAGGTCCTCCACTGTGAGTTGGTTTAGGGGGATATTTCTTGATTCAGCCATGAAAACAGCCTTACCAGAGAGCCCATGGGCTTCTCTGAAAGGCATCTAACAACACGCATCACAATGATTATATATTTACATTAACTCATTCAGAATACTGTATTGTACTGTATGTCAACATTCAATAACACTGACATTTGTTTACATATTCCACTTAATTGCTTAGTATGCTGACAAATACACCCACACACAATACTTACTCCCTTTCTGACAAGGTAGTAGGCCAGGTCGGTAGCCAGCATGTCAGGACTTAAGGCAGCTTCCATCACCCTCTGGTTGATCTGTGAAGAAGGATAACACACAGCTATTGTGTTACTTATTTTTCTATTAAACTCTGCAGTTGCATGGAGAAAAGCATTTTTATCTAGCAGGGTGGTCTAGTGGTCTGGATGTTGGGCTCCCAATTATGTTACGGATTATTACTATAAAAAGTAATAATCTAAGTTTGACTATTAGCAGGACTTCCAGTTCAGGATGAACACAGTGACAGTGTTACAATGTTTATAATTTAAAAATACATGCATACCACAACTTAAGGTGTGTAATTAAAAAACGGCATACAATTCAGGAATCTGCCAACAAGGCAGGGTGACAATAGGGCTTGGTGAGATCTCTGTTGTCTGCCTGTTTTTACAGTATAAACATGAGCCACAGCCCATTAAGTTGTCATGAAGACTAAATCTGCCCATCAGGTGACTGGCACAATTGTAACAGATGTGTCAATGTCGGTGGGGTAAACGGCAGTGTTAAGAACTAGATTATATACAGTAAAGGGTGAGGGACGGATTTGACATAACATGGAGGACAACTAGAGACCACGCCTGACCTTTAGAGTGGACATGACTCCTGTTGTGACCTGCAGCACTGCATGAGCCGTGTCATAACAGTCAAACATGGCCTCCTTGTCCTCCTATAGGACGAGGGAAAGCGCCAGACAACAGACACCAATACAATAAGAAATATCTGGAAGAATCTGTGAGGACAATGCTGTAAATTAACAACACACACACACACCTGTAAGTCTTTGTTGTAGGTGCTGGGTAAGCCCTTCAGTGTCATGACAAACCCAGCACACTGAAATATAACGAACACAAGCACGAGAGACAAACAGCCTGTCAATCACACAGGGGGGTTTACTGTAAAAAGGAATAATAACATCAACAACACCCCAGTGAGGTTAATGTGGTGGTTCTAGCTGGCCGTTGCTAGTTAATGCGTTTGGTATAGAGATAGAGTTAATTCAGTCACGTATAGTCAGTATACATTGTAATGGTTAGCTGTGACCTTGAGAAATTAGCTGATTCAACAGTAAAATCATTGTTTGTGGACAACATAGTGAATGCAAAGAGCAAAAGTGTGTTCTAGAACATATGCAAAGTCTATTATGCAAATGCAACACTGGTCTCACTGCTTGTTGTAGGTGGATAAGGAATGACATGTACAGGCTAATAGCACAGCACTGACTGCCACTAGTCCAGTTGGTCTAAACAATCAGTCTGACACTTTGTTTCTTACTCTGCCAAAAACACGGCCTGCTTTACTCCTGATCAGTTCCAGACTGTCAGCATTCTTCTTCTGCGGCATTAGACTACTGCCGGTGCTATATAAAACACACACAAACACACACACACACACACACACACACAGCATATACAAATTAACAACATTTGGGACAGAAAGGGTAGAGGAGATTGCTAAAACAAATTGATATGAAATGCACCTGTAGGCATCGGAGAGTGTGAGGAAGGAGAACTCCTTGGTGCTGTAGAGCATTAAGTCCTCTGCCATCTTACTGAGGTGAGTGAGACACAAGGAGGCCCAGAACAAGAACTCAGCTTAGGACACACACACACACACACACACACACACACACACACACACACATTTAATTGTATAATACATTTAATTAATCCCAAAAACTATGTGTAACAGCACATTATATTACAGTGTATAGTCAAGTGGTAGAAAAAGTACATATTATTGTGTTATGACCCATGGGTTTGCCTGACCCCTGCCTGACCCCTGCCTGGGGGTGGTGCTGTCTCTGAATGACCTATTTCCCTTGCAGGTGGAGGTTCTGATTGGCCAGGATATGGCTGCCACCTCATATAAAGATGGCTGCCACTGGTGCCTGGGTCTCTGTCTTTTGCCAGTGTCCAGAGAGCAGACCTGTTGTACATTCATGTATTGGCATTGTTGTATGTGTGTGTACTCTTGTTAATGCAGTCCGGGTAGCTGTAGGGGGAAGAAGCCTTTCTTCTTTTGCGTATCCTCTTTTGAGCTATGTTTATGGGCAGGGAGGTAGGTAAGTTACTTGTCTTTTGTTTCCTATTAGTTTGATGATTTAGGTAAGTTAGTTTGGGTTATTCTTAAGTCTGTTATGTTTGTTGTTTTAGGCATTGCTTCCCCCGATGTCAATCTACCCTTAGGCTAAATAAAACCCTATCCTTGGACTGACATTCACTGTGGCTCTGGTCATATTTGTTAATGGGACTGAATTTATGTTGCGTGCTGGTTACCCTAGGCTGGGGCGTAACAATTGCTTTATATTATTCTGTGTTAATCATAATAATTTATGTATTATATTTGTATTGCTCATATACATTTAAATATATTATGTTACATTATTATTCATTCAATCATAATAACCCATTTTCTTAAATCATTGCAGTTTATAATACAGTGCAGTGCAGAACAGGAGAAGGTTTGTCTCAAAGGTTGATGGTATGGTGACCTTGTAGAGGGTCTCTATCCCAGGACGGAGACCATTCGAAGTCAAAACTACAGTGACCTACCAACAAAGTCCCTCTGGCCTGTGGCATCCATGCTGTTGAGGCTGATGTCATCAAAGGCCAACTCTACATTAAGGAGTGAGAATCAAACAAGTAAAACATAGATTTATCTTTAAAGGTACACTCCTTGACTTGCACACAGAATTAGCCTTATGGTTTGAAACAGTGTTAACATGCCCCTCCCCCACCTGAGTGAGCACTTAGTGTCTGGCAGTCCTATCCTTTAAAGCAGCCACTGTTGATGATAGGGCAGTGCCTTACCTTTACGCAGCATCTCCCTGTCTATAGCAAATGGTGTTCCAGCAATGGCACCGCTAAACACACACAACAGGGGAGACCACGTGTGTTAAATGGCTGGTGCCCCAGAACAAGAGACAACAGTGAACATGTGTGTGTTGCACACCTGCCAAGAGGCAACACATTGACTCTCCTCTGCATCTCCTGAAGCCGATCCACATCTCTGCTCAGAGCCACGGCGTGGCTGAAGCGCAGCTCAAGCAGCATTTGAAAACAAAGAACAACAGGTGACCGACATGAATACTATAAAAAACACAAGAACACCTAACATTATGGTGACGGGCACTCTAGGCCAGTTACCTCAAAATCCAATGACTCCATCTGATTGGTTGTGCCCTCTGCATGTGGGTGTAACCAGGAAACAGGACGTCAATCTCTCTAAAGTTATATAGACGTGATACATCAAAAACACTATAACGATTGCATATATCAATAAATTATAATGTATGGATTATTATCTTAAAATGTGGCAAAACAATTAAATATGTACCTGTGTTTGGTACATAACCTAGTATGTTTCTTATAAGAGAATACATTGAAAAAAAAAATGGCAAAACTAAATAAGTAAATAAAAATGACTCATCAATTTACACTTTGGCACGCTCCACCATAGTAGATATCAGTTGTAGAGCATTTTCCTTCAGCGTTGACATGGCCTCCCGTAGCCATAGCCTCATGTCAGTTACAACCTGACAGAACAAGTAACATACGCCATAGTAACAAGTATAGGACACTCCTCCACTAACACACTATTGCTGTTAGACAAACCTGGTCATTTCGGCTTCTGCCTGTGTGCAGCTTTCCTGCAGGTTCACCAATCAACTCCTGACACACAATAAGACAAACATAATGGTCCAGAATACCAGAACATATCTACTAAAGATAGTATATGTATATCCTAAAAATATATATATATACGTGTATATAAGAATTTTTCTTATTTACTGGGCCATGATGTTGAAATTACTTTATTTGTACTTTTTTTTTTCTCTCTTTTATTACTACCCAAAGTTCCCCCCCTAGACATCATAAGGTTCTTATTCTTATATTCCTTTCTTGGTTCAATTAATGACAATTTTCACTTATAAGCTCTACGGAACAATTACTTAACTTTTTCTCCTGCTGAATTTATTCTGTACACCTTGACTTGCCTTTAGCCTACGCTCATTGGATGTATGGATGTCTTCATCTCCAGGTTTGATTACAAACACTCCTTTGGCCCACTCTTCAGAGATCTATGAAAGCAAGCACAGTGTTTTCAAAGATTTACAGTGTTGTTGATTAATAGTCAACAAGGTTTGTCTGCGTTTGCTTTCTAATTCATTCTTTAATGTTTTTACATACTGTAAGTGGCCTGATGGCTTAATTTAATAGTCAAAGCAGAAAATTATAGTTTATTATTATACTGTATGCTGAAATGTGACCTACTGTAATTATGTAAGTTAAATGGTAATAACTTTATCAGCTGGTATTCGTGTCATGGTCATACTGTTGTACACCACACGTACACACAGCAGAATAGACAAGGAACTCTGCACCAGCAATTTACAGCTGTCAACCAATAACCCAGGAAACTCTATAACCAGGGTGGGGTCATGTTACTAACACACACACACACACACACACACACACACACACACACACACACACACACACACACACACATCTTCAGAAATATTTTAGAAAGAGTATGGATACAGTTGACATCTGAAATGTTTGCATTACTAACAGTCTAGTTTAGAAGTTGAGTAATATTATACCACCCTTATACCACAGCACTAGTATAAGGGTGTGTGTTCACTTTTCACCTGATCCATTCCTTGTAAAATGATGTTCATTTCCTCGGCTGTAACCAGTTTGGCCTTTTCCAGTGCCTTTACATAAGCCTTACTCCCTCGGATATCCGCATCCCACATCCTCTGGTCATAGGTGATAGATGCATTAAATTTCTCCATAATAGGGTCAGTGTCTCCCACAAAACGGCCACCCCAAAGTTTATTCCCCTAGCAGAGCAAAGAGAAACAGTTAATTGTAGCCTTCATGCAAAGTTTATTGCATACAACAAATTGAAATTAATTAAAACAGTATCGGTATAGTATTGCTAATACCCCGTTCTATAACCGATAAGCCCTTCTTTGACAGATTGCTTTGTTAGCGATGACAGCTGGTCGCTAAAATAACAACCCACAATAACAAATTCACGTGGTTGAGGTAATAAAATCAAAGCATTTTCTCAAGCCTACCTCTGGATTCGTCATATTTCGTTACAATTGTGGTTATATATCTGATTCTGGTTGGTAGTATACGTTGATCTTACGAGGTCTTGTCTATTCAAATGTCTACTAGGCAAGCATTGAAGCTTCCGAGTTGTTGCATTGTATGCATGTGGAACCTTTGACATGATCGCCTTTCCTACACGGACCATTTAGTAAACGGACTTATGTGAAGCGAAATGGAAGTGTAAGTTTTCTATAATTTCTTCTAATATTTAAGATGCTCATTGTAGATTATGTACATATCATGTCTTAACTATTCACGTTGTGATTTCAAGTTTGCATTTAACCACATTAACAAAATTGTTATCATCAGGAAGGATGCCAACGCGGCGATGCTCAGTAACTTTGAGGTAGCCCACGGTTTCAATTCCATTATTTATTATGTTGTCTGTTTGTCGCATGTTGCATGACGTCTATAATTTCTGTAAATTCCTCCCGTGTATATCAGGTGTTCAGCCTCCTCACAGATCTCAAGGAACAGAGGAAGGACAGTGGAAAGTACAAACATAGCACTGGACAGCAGAACCTCAACACCATCATGTATGAGGTCTGGAGCAATGTTGTTTTTGTTGTAATGCTGTTATGCCAAGTAACACTTTTACAAAATGTTCATGTCAATGTCAATGGTTACAGACACTGAAGTACCTGTCAAACAGTCCCTGCTGCAGACAGAGCCCAAATATTGTCAAAGACTTCCTCACCACCATGATGCCACACAAACTCACAAAGTTAGTGACATATAGCTTCATTTTGTTTAATGTTAAAAATAATAATACACATTTACACTTATTTTCCATTTAATCAGGGCAGAGAAATTGCAGCTGCTGAATCACAGGCCACAGACAGCGGTGGAGATTCAACTAGTGAGTGGCTACTGTTCTTTTGACAGGATATAATGTTATTTGCAGTCACGATGGCAGATAATTATTCTCAGGACGATCTACAGTGCTTTCAATATAAATAAATGCATTGATTGTGGTGTGTATTGTGCATATTTATAGTGATCGGAAACCGATGCTTTAGAAACATTCGTAGCTTCGTCCTTATTGCACCGTGTCAACCTGCTGAACAGTGACAACTGGTGGTCCGCATAAATTATAGCAACGATTTAAACCCGACACGGTTGTCGAGAAATCGGTGTGACTCAATGAATTCATCTTCAATTAACATTTTATGATGACTACTGTCACAGAGTGGTAGTGTGTAATTATTTTCGTTCTTCAGCATTAATCTTGCAATCAGTCAAGTTTGGAAAAAATATGCCATCATTATTGTTTGGGAAATAGGAGACAAGTATAATGGGGTAGATGGGTAGTTTTTATATAATATGTATAGGACGTGCTTATGCAGCGGGGTAAGGAAAGGTGCATGTGAAACATTCAATTTCTTTATTAGTTTGTATTCACAAACAAAATAATGTCTAGGCTACTGTGATTGGCATTGGGAGGGATTGGGAAATACCTGCATCCATCCATCCATCCATCTTAATCCGCTTATCCAGAGTCGGGTCGCGGTGGCAGCAGCTTCAGCAGGGGACCCCAAACCTCCCTTTCCCGAGCCACATTGGAAAGCTCTGACTGGGGGATCCCGAG
>JAODTR010067366.1:0-16159 GCA_025399935.1 Amblyopsis rosae
GGGTCTTCTGAACCATTCTTTGTCTGGCCCCTCCCCTGAGACCAGTTTGCCTTGGGAGACCCTACCAGGAGCACAAGGCTCCAGACAACACAGCTCTCAGGATCATAGGGGGACACAACCTCTCCACCACGATAAGGTGATGGTTCCCAGAGAGGGAACCTTGGACCTTTTTTGTTAAACATTTGTTTTGATTTGTGAATTGATATGCATCTCCTTTTATTTTTTATTAGACTTGTCTGCACTTTTATCTCCCCTGACTTCACCGGGAACATTACTGGACGCGGCTACCAGCAAACTGGAGGTACCTAATGTCCAAATTAGAAGTACAGTAAAATGTATGTCTTTGTCATTTGAATGGTAACTGCATCCTAAATCGTGCTCTTTTAGTTGTAAACAAAATAAGACTGCACTGTGATGAGACGCGCAAATGCTGGTGTTAATATTGACAGTTTTTTTTTTATATAAAAATCTGGATTTTATGGTTTGAAACGGTCTCTAAGCGTAATCTTTGTTAAATTTTGCCCTAGGACTTGGCTGGTTTCCAACGCTACTTGGCTGGTTTCCAACGCTACTTCTCGTCCGCTCTTGCATCATCAAATTCAAATATTAATGTTAATGGGGGGCCCCCGTCCCTTACTGAGCTCCTTGACTTCATTTTATAATTTTTCAAAGTTGTGCGATTGGTGGAGCCAGGCTCAGAGCTGGGGTGTAGTTACATCAGGGAGAATATAATAAAACAGGTTCCAACAGACGGCACTTCTGAATTCGATTTTTGGAAGGAGGGGGGCGACTTTTTACCCTTTATGCAGACCAGAATGTGGATTTCACCATACTATTGCCCATAATATATATCTAGGGGCAATGATGAATATTTTGAGTATATAACATTGATTCCCAATCTGAGGCCACAATGGTATTTCTGCAGTGAACTGTTTTGATGTCAATTTACTTTGTTGCGGGCCATGAAGAATAGTTTTAGCTGTCTGGTCGCTGCCTCCGTCAGCCTCCACAGCTAAATGCTGTTGACACTTAAGAGACTAAAAGTGTAACATTTGTGTTCCATTGTTGTTTTTTTGTATCGCCCGCTACAGTTACTAAGTGATATTATATGGCATAATTAGTTTCATGATTAATATTGATTAATGTTCAAATCTAAATATTACTTTGCAGCATTGCCCTCTGTTGTCACCTCTGCAAGACGGCCCGTTTAAGTCCTTGAATGAAATTAGATCTGGTGAGTCAATGTGCCTTTGAATTTTGCAAACATGTTTTGGTCAGCACTTGGCGGGAAAAAGGGCCATACTTTTATGTAAATCGCCCTAGATGCCAAGCCGTCGGAAGGTGTGCCTTACAGTCAGCCGGACATCTTGTGCCAGAGCAGCGCAGCTAATAAGGCTCTCAAAGATGAAAAACCCAATTTACCGAAAAAGGTTGGCTTGTTAAGATGATAAATGTGAAGCTGATTCTGAATCACAACAGACGTTCCACACTTAGCCTGGTAAACAAATGATCTTGCTTTATACCCTAACAGGAGATTGTCCTGAAAAATGCAGAGTCTTGGGCCAGCCTCATAAAGAAGACCACAATGTGCTCTGCCATGATCAAGTCCTCAAAAGAGAGCTTCCAGCAGTTCCGTAAGGTTGCTATGGAAAAGGAAGAACGTGACAAGGCACTCAAAAAGACACAAGCTGTGTCCACCAAGGAGCCACGGGCTCCTGACAAGATCAGGTATGGAGACGGATAGACGGAAAGGGTCCTGAATTCACATTTGACCCCTTATATTTGAACAGCTGTAATCTAGACATGCAAGTCTTCTTTCATTCAGTTTACCAGGCCAACCCAAAGCAGAAAATGAAGCTCCGGATGGTGAACAGGATGCGCTTTCCACAGATGACCCCTGTACGGAGGCCATCTTGGATTCCCCCAGCCAAACGGACCTTCAGAGACCAAATGTCGCTGCACCTTCACAAGCGGCCGAGGCACAGCTGTCGCTGGATAGTGACCGGGAGATGGCACGTCGAAGAGAACAAGAACGTCGAAAACGAGAGGCTGTAAGTAGCCAACCAATTTTTTCAATCTGTTTTTTTTTTTTTTTTTTTTTTTTTTTTTAAACCAGGTTATTTGGCATTTAAGGAAACGCAAATCTCTGTTGGTTTCATGTTCTCCCTCCAGATGGCTGGTTTTGACATAACTATGCAAAGCGACATCATGGCTATATTTGAGATGAATCTGGACTGAAGCACAGATCTACTTGGTGTCGCATCAGTTTGCTTTGGGTGTTTATTTTATTTGTTTTTTTTTTTCCCCTACCTTTTCAAGAACTGATTCTGCAGTTAACAGTTAATTCATCCTCTGGCAGACAGGAAGAACTGTAAAATTGCTCTTGCATGTCGAGCCCATTAAATAAATTGGATCTTTCAGTGAATTGTCAAATTTTTGTATTTGATTGTTTAATTGTTTGCACTGATGCACTGTTGAACTTGAATAAGTGGGTAATGCACTGCTGTAATTGTAAAGTTCATTACATTACATTCATTACATCCTTTATATGCTTTTCTGTGTTTATCTCCTGCACTTGACCGTTGTACATGTCAGACTTAATGGAGTCATGTTTACATTATAGTTGCGATTCTATCTCTGACTTGAAATGTTTTTGTTTTCTTTATTTGTATTACAGTATGGTAATGTTTTCTTACAAATGCAGAGAAATATATGCACAGACTTAATGTCATCTGCACGCGTCCTGTGAAGGTTTCTTTGTTTGCTCTTCTAAATGTTAGCAACAAAATTAGAATAATTATTTTGTATTATCAATGGATCCTGTATTTTTGTTAACCATGTTGTAAATTAATAATTTTATATATGTTTCAGGCCGGTCTGAAATTAAAATATTCAATATATTCATTACAGTTTAATATTACATTATTGTGTTTAATGTATTTAAAATAAGTTGTTTAGGATACATTTGCATTCTGAGACTATCAACAGCACTTTAGTTACATTAAAAACAAAATAAGATAATAAAGGGCCAATCCATGGCAGTACCATATTCCCTGGCATTTATTCTGCTCTCATCTTTTGTATCAGCACGCCCATAACTGCCTATTGTATGATGTGCTGGTAGATTCTATAGGCCAAGGTACAACCAGCAAAGGAGGCTTTGTTTTTCGCATCTCACCTGGGAATCCTGGCCTAATGTGTAGTTGTTTTGTATGCCAACGGTTTGACACATAATCTCGCATCAAAGTCCTCCATTAGCTCCCTGTCCCTGCTACGATACTGTATTTAAATTGAATCCCTATGCCAGATGCAACGGTGACTACCTTAAGTAGGGTAAATTCAGGAAGTTTCTGTTTGGTTCTTCAGATGGTTTCATTCATCAATTACAACGACACACGGAATCTATTGCATGGTTAAAAACGAATCTTATTGTCATATATATATATATAACTCCTGCCATTATATTGTCAGTATTAAGTTAGAGCAAAATGTGCATAATTTTAGCTCACTGTGATTTCTACCAGTACAAGCAAAATATTTTAAGATATTATATAGGCCTAAATATAGTCGATTGTGCGCGCCGATAATCCTATAAACGATAGGTTTTACCCTTTACCGCGGGAGGGATTAAATATGACCGCAAAAAGTGTCCCTATTGTAGGCTACGTGACATGTCCACCGTCCTCTTGCCCTCTCTGAACAACATGCACAAAAAGCTTTGCTGCCTGTCACACGCCAACGTGCATTCTGACGTGACGTTCCTCTACCGTTTCCATTCAGCCGTGTGTCCGGATCCTCCCTTACAGGCAGTCGTGCTATAGTCGCTGTTAACAAAGCAACTGGATTGTCATTGCCAAATATTCCAATGAAAACGGCACGGTACCATAAAGAAACCATAGGTAACGTGATCGGGATCGTTTTCCCTGCGGCAATGTAAAGATGGCGAGAGTACTCCGCAACTTGGTGTTATTTATGATCAGACTTCCGCTTAAAATGAGAGTTTTGGGATATTGGTCATTGATATACGGTTATTGTGCTCTTTGCACCGCAGTAGCGCTGCTTAAACTTTGGTGGAACATAATTTTAAGGCCGACAACAACCTTCCGATGGGGGATCCGTGATACTCCCCCGGCTTGCCTAAATGACACGTCCTTGGGAACACACTGTTATGTTAGAATAAAGGTAAGAGCGCCACTTGGTCTTGGAAGTAAATAGCTCATTGTGTCTAGCTGGGATAAATAACATTGCTTGAATTGTTAAGACGTGTAAGCCAAAATGGCCTGCTGTTTGTGTAAATAATGTGTCATGTTCATTTTGCGTCTGAGACCATTTAAACTGAAAACACGTAAACGACTCCGATCAGGTGCTGAAAGAACAGCTCCTCTGGAAACGCACGGTAACCTCTATGTCAAATCAGTGCAATATGACTAGAGCTTTGAGAAAGACGCGCTTATCTGATGACTATTGTGTAGACTAATTAAAAGGCAATTATTAATCATCTGTCAAGAGATTTTACATTATCGACAGTTAATGCTTTATGATCCACTTCTGCTTTTCAATCTGCACTAGGATCAAGTTGGCTAGCTATAAGTATTTTATTTTGAAATTAAAATGTAGGCCTAATTATTGAACACAGGTATGCCCTAGCAAAGTTCGACTACTGGCAATTAGCATTACCATTCAATAGCCATATTGCTATTCTTATTCACCTATTCACAACTTTTTGAGCTATTATAGAAATTACATTTCAATTTCTTTAAACGAGATTGTATGTTTTTATGTTTGTCCTGCCTTCTACTCAGGAGTCTGGCCTTAGGTTTCACTATGTCGCTGCTGGAGAAAGAGGAAAGTCACTCATGTTGTTTCTACATGGCTTCCCAGAGTTCTGGTAGGTTAAAGGGAAGGGGGGGGTGCATATAGGGACATTACTGCCTGCAACTCCTCAAGAGTCTCAAACCAGGCCTACATGAGAATTTTAGTAATGAGCTACGATAAGGCGATAATGTAACATTATGCGCAAAATACTGTATGTCAATAGTAGCCTAAGACCTTTTTTTTATTTTTAAATCAATTCCACGGAAGATTAGGCTATCCACATAACACATGTTCTAGTTCGAGTTCCAGAAACTTAGTCTGTCTCCAAGGGCAGAGTCACAACCGTGTAATATCTCATGGATACTTGTAGGCTGCAATGAAAAACAGTTATTGAGTGTGGCTCCTGAAATGGGGTCAAAGTTGTCATGTTGTGTAACCATATCTGAGATGTACTACAGTAACTGCAGAGGGAACACGATTAATGAATGGTAGCTTTGGTTATTTATGCTTGAATGGGCATATTTCAAAAGAACTATGAACTCCGCTGTGACATTTGTCTAAGGTCATTGTTAAGTTTGTTAAGACGGAATGGGGATTGGAGGTTTATGTGTGCTTGTTTGACCTTGTCGAACCTTATTCATATTCATTCAGATTTTAGGTTAACGTGTGGGGGGCTGTAATCTTGGCTCACGGCAAGAGAGGGTTAGCTTTGATACCATCCTTATTGCATATGATTGGACTTCCTATCTTTATTTCACCCAATCAGAATGTTTAAAATCAGATAGAGCACCAATGGAAACAGGAACGTGTGAAGTACACTGTTGTAGTAACCGTGGGAATATCTTCAGCTGGTTGCTGATTTCCCAGACTGTTATCTACACAGTCGACGCAAGATTTTGCCTTGAGGGGTTCCAGCGATACTCGCGGCAAAATGAAATGGTTTGCAAGATCAGGGTGGTCTCACAAGGCTACGGAGGTACGGCTAAGGAGGTAGGGTTATAACCGTACAGTCTATGATTACAAGACAAATCTTCAGTTAGTGCTAGTTCTCTCCACAAATGAAGTTTAGTGCTAGTTCTCTCCACAAATGAAGTAGGCAAAATCTAAAACCTCTCCTAGCGAGACCTGGCTTCATTCAGTGATGCAAACGTTTGACAGTTCAATGTTCTTAGAATGTAATTCTTTGAAATAACAATTATAGCATCAAAGAGGTTGTTTCTTGTTGCCGAACACAACCTTGAGTAGGCTTATTCTGAAAAGGCCAGATCAATCTTGCATGCATGCAATGGTCTAATAGGGTTGAGAGTGGATTAAATCATTCATCCAGCACACACAAACGATCAATAAAGACGCTGCTCACAGCAGCTGATAACGTTGTGGTGATTGCACCGTGGTATTTTACCGTCCTATAGCTAATGCATTTTATATGCATTGCCTACACTTGCATTCTCTCTTCTCAGGTTTTCCTGGCGTTACCAGCTGCGCGAGTTTAAGAGTGAATTCCGCGTGGTAGCCATTGACATGAGGGGATATGGGGAATCTGACCTGCCTCTCGGCACAGAAAGTTATCGCTTTGAGTACCTTGTTACAGACATCAAGGACATTGTGGAGTACTTGGGTAAGGGCACGTGAACTCAACATCCATCAGCGCGTCACGTGAAATGCAAGTGTTAAGATTGTAATGCAGCCATCATTATTTATTTCCCATTTGGACACTGCATCTTTAATTCATGAAAACTGCAAAGTCTTAATAAGGCTAAAGTTTGTTTTTTTTCCTGCAATTTACATTATAGCCTATGCTCACTGGGATATAACTCTCTGCCATTATTTAGGTACCTAAATAATGGCAGAGTTCTATCCCAGTGAGCATCACAAGCTCTGCATTCTGTTTTGCTCTGCTAATATGGATATGTTCTGGGGGTATCATTCACGTCTGTGCACACACAATAGGCAGCTAGATGACCGTGAGCAGGTTCTCTGAAATTGAGAAGAGGAAAAAATATCTTAAAACTCCAATATTTTTCCATCAGAAACACTTTTTTAAAGTGTGTAATATGCAGAGAAGAGCTTGCCAAATTCCCCATGCTAAATGTCTTTTTAAAATATCCCTAATATCATCGGATGTATCAACGGTGCTACTGGGCTGGTTGGGAAGATTGCTTTGTGACAACTGGAAGGCTAATGTGATCAGAGCTATTTATATAGTTCTATGGATCAGAGGCCCGCAGACAAATTTGATCTCCATTCCGGTGTGTGTGATGAACGACATTCAAGTGACTGGTGCTACGGGGGTACGGGCACTAGAAACAGCACTAGTTTCCTCAAAAACAATGCCGTACGGTACCGTAACGCCAACACTGCACCCAATCAATCTTGCGCGTTTTCAAGACGAGCATCAGATAACATTAACCTTAAATATGCGGGGCGGAAGTATTGCCATGCAAACAAAGTTGACGGCAATGAATGTGTAGGCTATCGGCTACATTAAATCCATGTATTTTTACATGCACTGAATAGCATAGAAGGTGTCAATCTGTACAGAGGAATTTTAGACATAACACACATCTAGGCCACTCAGTAGGCATAAATACAATATAATAACATATAGCCTATAAAAATACTGAGCGTTTCTTGCGATCCCATAAACCTAGCTGAACGCGATATGAGCTCCTCTTCGGTGGTATATCAACTGTCCGGAAGACTAGCTGCAGCGCTGCAGATTGCTTTCTATTGAAAGAATGGACTTCCGCCATAACGCATAGTTTGCCGGACCTGGTGTGATCAGGGCTTAAGTCTGTCAATGGGCTGTGTCTTCTGCTAATGCGATTAAGACTTGTCTTCAGCGGCATGTAGTCACCTCCCTCGTCCACATTAAAGATGACATACTAAGCTGCGCTATGGCAAAGTCTCGCCACTCAGCAGCCATTTTTGAAACGCCCCGGGCAGTTATTTAGGAAGACCGTATTGAAATGAAACCTCTACTACGCATGCACAGCACAACATTACGGTAGCTGTGTCTGTTAATGCTTGTTACAAAGCAGACGATTGGCTCTTTTTTTTCCAACTTCCAAATTTGACGTTTCAGAATTCTCCCATGGAGCTCTTTTCAAAATGATGTGGCCTGTCTCCTTATATAATGTCTCTGGCTAAAAGCGGCCCAATTTCTGCCTAGTGAAAATACAACACTAGGGAGAGAGAGAGGACGAAAAGGAATACAATAAAAATAATCTTGTGTTCCCACACAAACAACATGGTGCAGACCACACCACTTCACATTATCCAAGCCTTGGCAATGCATGTCCCATTTATAAGGTGGAACCTCTGAGCGAAGGGAGATGTTTTCATCGAGTTCAGATATCAACAGTCTTTCTCCAGCATGTCCAACTCCATCTTTGAATGAAGAACTATCTAAATGGGCATTTCATCATTTGTTTTTCCCTCCCAAGGGTATAACAGGTGCTGTCTGGTGGGCCACGACTGGGGAGGGACCATAGCGTGGCTGTTTGCCATCCACTACCCAGAGATGGTGACCAAGCTCATTGTCCTGAACTGTCCCCATCCGTCTGTGTACGCGGGTACGCTTCCCTAGATCCTCGCTCGTGGCGTCAGGCTAACGCTAGTTAGCGAGTGTTGTGCGTGTGTGTGTGCGTGCGTGTGTGTGTGTCAAGTGTCATGTGAAAGACAAACGGATTTCTCCATAGTAATTAGCTCCGCTTTGTCTTGGGCTCCCCGGGTTATTACCGTAATTACTGGCATTAATTAGGAAGTATTATAGCTTGCACACACTGTGGTAGCATCTGTCTTGCAATTTGAGTAATTCCCTTAAAGGGGAAGATGGCAGGGAATTACGACAGGCACATTTAGCTATTCCAGCATCACATTCGAGACAATATGACACTGAATGGCCGATTGAGGAGCCGGCTGAGAGAAATGAAGTGACACAAACACTACAAAGAAATTTCAAGATGGTCTTTAACTGCCTCCCTCTCTCAATTACATTTAAAATGTGCTTGATGCAACAGTGTACAAATTGCCAGTATCTTACGTTATATATATATATATATATATATATATATATATCTGTGTCTGTCTCTCTCCCACTCTGTCGCTCGCTCACTTTCTCTGTCTCTCTCTCTTTCTCTCTGTCTGTCTGTCTGTCTCTGTGTGTCTGTCTCTCACTCTCTCTCTCTCTCTCTCTCTCTCACTGTGTCCCTATCTCTCTCCATGTTGGCGTGGGCTCCCCTCCAGACTATGCCCTACGTCACCCCAGCCAGATGCTCAAGTCCAGCCATTTCTTCTTCTTCCAGCTGCCCCGCTTGCCCGAGCTCATGCTCTCCATCAACGACTTCAAGGTGGTCCGTTACGCATGGGCTTGAATGAATTCAAGGTCGAAGTTCTTTCTGTGTGTGTGTGCGTGCGTGCATGTGCGAGCACGCGTGCATTTACACCTTTGTGTGCGCCTGTGTGTCTCTGTGGGCACGAGTGTTGTTTATGTATTGATGCCATTGATTTACAATTTTGCATAGGGAAGGTATGTTCTGCCATTGTGGACGAATACTCAGGGGACTCTCACACCTATGGTTAGTTTGTGTTGATTTGTAATGACAGTGTGCATCTCTTAGTGTCAAACTGTTGCCAGTTGCACTTTCTTAACTCCGCCCGATTTTTGCTCGCCCAGTAGGAGGAAACGCCTGCTGACACTCCCCAGTGCAGCGTGGCCAGAACTTATTGACAAAGTGAATATTGGGTCTGGTTACACCAGGCCAGAGACATGTAAAGAGAGAGTTGCGTCATCTCCGTTCACTCCAGTGGAAGTTCCCAGAAGTCTGAATACTAAAAGTACTTTATAAATTATATTTTAAATGTAAATCTGTGCATTTATTGACTACTAAATACCAAAAAAATGAAGTTGTATATCTGTATATATATTTAAATTGCCCACCAAGCATTTCCTGGAACTATTTTGGCATAGGTTTTGCCTCTCCATGAACCATGTGACAATTTTTGAATGGTCAAATTTTGTAACTTCCGTTGGCGTAACTGTTATTTATATGGCTCTGTACCAGGCTAACACCTTGGTGTTGTCAGCATAACAATGAAAGCTAATGTTATGCTAATGTGTAATATCAGCGTATGTACGTACTGTACGTGTTTATGTATATGCTACCGTCAGCATGGCAACCAAAGCTAACGTTATGCTAATGTGTAAAATCCGCGTATGTACCAAATGTATATGCGTATGTATATGCTACCATCAGCATAGCAACGAAAGCTAACATTAGACACGTGGCATATTTGTCGTTGTCTGCGCTGCAGGCTCTTAAGGGATTGTTCACCAGCAGAAGCACAGGGATCGGAAGGAAAGGCCGATGGCTCACCGCAGAGGACTTGGAGGCCTATTTGTATGCCCTGTCACAACCAGGGGCCCTGACTGGGCCCCTGAACTATTACAGGAATGTGTTCAGGTTAGTGAGTGTTTACACAGGGCTTGGATGGTCTGAGTTTCAGGTTTTCATTCTTCAGTATTGGATCTCTGTGAGCTTGCTTGCTATGAGATTGCCTGAATGTCATAAAGGATGTACGAGCGCAATGAAGGCTATTAATGCCGGGCACACACTACGGCAGTGGTCTCCGCTGTCCCCAGAGGTGGTAGAAGAATAACAGCCATATTATTATTTAATAGTATAGATATCGCCATCCCTTCATATATTTTTTACTGATAAGTTATTTAAAAATGCATCCCCTGTACTCACAGAGAGACTAGATATAGAGACCAAAATTGTTTTTTGAACCAGACTGTAAACATGTTTACTTTTGCTGTAAAGTCTGACATTTTAACATAGAGGTCTATGGGGATTGACCCCTTTTTACAACCAGCCTCAAATGGCCATTTAAGGAACTGCTGATTTCAGCACTTCCGCATTGTGTTCATTTCTCTGCAACAGAGGTTCCTGCCTGCTGTTTACCTGGCTTTGGGGGGGGGGGCTAGAGAACAAGTGTGAGCCTGGAAAGTCTGTGTTGGGGGAGTAGAGAGGAATGCTAGCCACTAAGCACTCAGACACAGGAAGGGCATGGATTCTCTTTAGTTTCACAGTGAAGCAAACAACAATGTTCTTGTATACACTGAGAAATAAACTACACAAATTGCTTAGTGAACCTTTAGTGTACATAGAAATGCCCTCTTCTTTTATAGCAGGGGAAAGCTATTATAGCAGGAGAAATATATATATATATATATACTGTATATGAGGTTACTATACTGTAAATCCACATATACCATTATTATTGTGTTGACTGAAGAATGCATTAACACAAAAGTCCAGTTCACAGATGCATCTTGCCAGTCACGAAAACTCAGTTTGCAAACGGGTTCACCATCTGCTCCTACTTTAAACAATATTCCCAGAAAGGCTTACTTATGATTACAAAAATTACATTTCACCACACTGTTAAATAAGCTTCTCCACAGGTTTGCTATTCACCAGTAATGCAATGTAAATTGCACAATGCATTATTGCACAACATTCTGGCTTGTTTGTTTGTTGCAAAGTAATGCTTACTTTTTGTTAAAGACAGGGTCCGTCATTCTTGCTAACTTTGAGTTAAAATCAGAAAAGTATCGCTCTGCGGTCCTCCGCGGCGGCGTCTCACACCTCAAAATGCATTGTGAAGCAAAGCGTAGTGCTACAGCTTTGTTGATACGAGCGGTGTTCAACCCTTTGTTTATGTTACTATTCACGGAGCCAGGGCTGTGTGGAAGTATCGGATTATTTTTTTTTCAACACGCACAGAGAACGGTAAAATAACGGAATGTGAGGAGATATTTGTTGAATTTGACAAAAAGTGTTTTAGCTTACTTTTAGCTAGCAATAGAAGACTATACCTTTAATATTTGTTTATTTGCCAACAGCTTCCTTCCGCTGATCCAGAATGAAGTGAGGGCTCCGGTCCTACTGCTCTGGGGAGAGAGGGATGCCTTTCTGGAGCAGGAAATGGCTGAAGCGTGTCGCTTGTACATCAGGAACCATTTCCGCCTCAACATAATCTCCGGAGCCAGCCACTGGCTGCAACAGGACCAGCCCGATATCGTCAACACGCTCATATGGACCTTCCTCAAAGAAGGAGATGGACACAAAAGCTACAGGAACTAAATCTAGACCCCCCCCCACACACACACACACACACACACACACGCACACACACACCCCGAAGCCTGCACCATGTACCCCGGCTGAAAGCCTGGAATATGCCTGTGAAATCTAATGACATAGTGATAATGCAATCATTTTAGATCTTGACTTATACATTTCAAGTACTTTTTTTTTTTTTTTTAAGATGTTAGCGGTAAGCGAGCGAACAAAAGCACACTTCACTGACTGGGACACTGATTTAGTAGTACAGTACCGTTGACACATTTTCAATTCATTTTTTGCACATGACGTTCGCCTTAAAGTGTGTTGGTGACAATATTACAAGTATGTGGCAAAATCTCTTCTCTCAGTCTGTGGTTTGTATTGTGTGGTGCCTTTGAACTTTGACCTTGCGAGCTAATGTTTTGCCGTGTCGGGGTCGGCATATCCTGGAAGACTAGGGTGTGGCATTGTCCGCTATGTGTTACTGGATTGCGCAGCAAATTTTTTTTTTTGGCACTATTTTTTTGGGAGTGCTATTTCTACTGCTCCTGTCAGGTAGGCTAGTATTGTCTAATTTTATTTTTATTTATTTATTTTTTTTTTTTAAGATTCGCTCAAATATTGAGAATGTTGTTATCTTGATCTTCCTGTATAGAAAAACCGTGACTGCTAAATATTGTTCTTTTTGTATCTCTTGCTAAACACTGCATTTTGAATTTCACTGAGCCAGGTCTGCACCATTGTGATTTTCTAAATAGAAATAAATGACTGAATATTTAAGTTAAGACACTGCTTCACAATGTCACTTCTTGATGTATCCTCTGTAAGTGATTTTAACGCAACTGTTGCGTAACAACGCCACCACAGCGTTCCACATTTCCTCCCTAGCTCACGATTTATGTTTAGGGGAGAAGCATCCCAACCACTTAACTGTAGCATTGAGGTGTGTGTCGGACATTTTTCTATACAATTTCAACCAGCACATAATTCTATAGGCAATATACACAGCTAGCATAAGTGTTCGTTCACACGTGTTTTTTTTTTGCCGGATCGGGTTTAGCGGGACCGGCCAGTGTGAGAAGATGTGGGTGGCTGACGGGTTGTGCTACATTCTAGACAGGTGGTGGTAATGCACCATGTAAACAGTAGGGGGGGGGGATAATGCACCAATAGCGTTGGATCTTAATTTCTGTGGAGTTTCATGGAGGAACCTTGCATCATAATTATGTAAGGGCCTATGGTGTAGGGTCATGCCCTCCGGCCAGCTGAACTGGGCTTGCCTAGATTTGACTTGTTTAGTATTATTTCACATGGGATTTGGATGCAGGATTGACCTTTTAGCTATTTATATTTGCAAAGTATTCATTCTGTGCAATTGGGACAAAAAGCAGTCAGCACAAGGGGAAACAAATGACCTCATTGCAACACAGCCGAGCACAGCAACAATATGATTTATGACTATGCATCATCATCTAGACAGCTACCAATCATCACTTATAATGCGGTGCTTGCACACAGCACTCACGCACGCATGCACACACACACACACACACACACACACTTCAGATGGGTAAACACACCCTGAATAGCACATAGGCTACCGCTATAAATACCTAGTCGTTTTCAAACTAATCTAATATACAAACACACACCTACCTGTGTGGGCGGTGTAGTCAGTGCATGGCCTCCAAGCCCTAACTAACTAAATCTGTAGATTATTTCTTGGGAAAATCAGTGTCTCTGTTGTCTTTTTGTTTGTATGTGTCTCTGTCTATACCTGTGTGTCTGTCTGTGTGTCAGTAACATTTTGTTTAACTTAAATGTAGTTGTTATGATTGGTCAGGGAATTGCAGGTAACTCAATATGTAGATTATTTCTTGGAAAAATCTGTGATTACTTACATTGTCGCTAGCCTCTATTAAGGTAGCCTAATACTAGGGCACAACGTCTAAAATTAAATGTTAAATTATTCAATTGTCTTGACTTGTGTTTAAAACGTCTGTTTCCTAGACATGGATTGTCTAGTCTATGGCATAAAGAAAAATTCAGAACGTCTCTGTTAAAAAAAAAGATGTCTAGATTTACAGTTTGTGACAAAAAAGTGAATGAAAATTTTAATGAAACCAATAAGGACAAAGATTTAAATATATGAGCAGGGCATGAGACTAACTCCTAGGAGATATATAGAGGGAATGTGTGTATGGTGTAATAATGTATATAGATTAATAGGCAATTTTATTATTTTAGGACCATTGGTCATTCTTTTATGAAAGATCATCTGTTTCTGGCATATATTTAGGTTTCTGGAGATTTAAGCAGGTGCATTATGGGCATACTGTTAGCAGCTCAAGATCATAGGCCTGGTTGGTTCTTGCTGTGACATCATTGTGCTTTAAAAATGTGTTTGGAATTTTGTAAGTAATGTTTAATGCAAAAAAATATCTATTGGTTGCATTAAAGCATAATAAGTTATTCTGTGAAGCTTTGGGTTCAATTAGTCAGCATTTTTACAGATTTTCCACAGGGTGGCAGTAGAACATTATGTATGATAGTGTTTTTATTTCTAGGCATGATAACATTAGAACCCTGTTATTTCCATGGCTCTGATTCGCCCTATCTAGCACCATCAAGCCCATACAAGATAGGCCTATAGGTAGTGTTTAAATAGGTAACGCAAACCAGCTTCTAGGTAATGTAATGTATATAGTCTAAATTAAAGCAGCAGATATAATGGCGTATCTAGGCTACTGCAGCCATAGAACGATATGAGACACTATAATTTAAAACAGGAATGCATGTAGAGATGCCTCAATAATTCTGAGAAGACATATAGACAGTAGGCTAGCCTAGGTATGTATTTTGTATAAAACCATGTCAGGCTACTAGGCTAGGCTACTTAACATCTGTTCTGTGGCAGGATAGTATCTTCTTTAAAGTCCAACAGATGCCTAACATATGGATTATAAGATCTTTACATGCCTTGATTTGTGTCCAAGTTGTTAACAAACATGTTTTAGTTTTTGCTTTGAAGCTCATAGGGCACACGCCACACGGCTATGTCATAATAACTTGGCTGTAGAACAGTGAAATAACTAATTTACAGTAATATATTGACTTGATTCGTATAGTGGTGCTACAGTATATTGAACTAACGTATAGTGAGCAAGGGTGCAATCCCCTCGTGGGCCACATGGGGGCAGTTGGTGGGCCGCATTTGGGCCGCCAATTGAATAGGTCTGGCCTATGCAATGCCTACAGTAAAGTGAACAGAGTAGGCCTACACGTTTGGGTGCTGGGCGCACTACATGGTATAACACAATAGAGTATTGTACCTTTAAGGAAATTGCATTTTAGGCTTGCAGCAACACCATGCTCGCCCAATAAATTATTCAAACTCCAGTGGCACTGAATTTAGTCAGAGGCAGAGGAGAGTAAAGTTTGGACATACTCACCTCTGTGGTGTGGAGACCACAAGTCATTTCATGTCCTTCAGATCACTTACAATATGAGATGTGCCTCATAATGCACAGATATGGGTTTGTAACATCCCACTCAGTTATGTATAAAAGAATGTGCTCACATTACATTAGTCTCAAGAAGGTGAGTGTCATTCGTTTTCTTTTTTTATCTGTTGAAATTTTGTCTGGACAATTTATCTAGGCTTTTTTTTATTAATGGGTAACTGCACCCCAGCTCTGAGACTGACTCCGCCCTACAACTTCGAAAAATGCATCAAGGAGCCGAGTGAGGAGAGGGGCTTAGAGGGGGACCCCCGTTAACACAATTTGATGATGAGCGTACTTATGTCGCTTTGACGTGCTATCGGATATATCGTATTTACGACTTCAGAGCACATATGGTCAATTACCACTGGGGAATTCACATGATACCCGTGTTATGTGGAATGGTAGGCTACTACAAACATCGAGGAATACACGGCATGCATGGATGCTAGCGTGTTGTAGTCCTAGCATACATGTATGACAATGCTTCAGCAAGCTATTCCATTAAAAGCTAGATTTAAGTGAACCTGCTTTATAAGTATGTTGCCACTTGCTATAAATAGTCCCCTAACGTTTTTTCTCTTTTCAGATAACATCAACCATCTGATTCCTAATTTGCCAGATTACTGCCCATGTGTAACGGTGGCCAGCAGGTAGCTGTGCGGTGTTAATCCTCACTCTCCGACACCTCATAGGACGCTCTGGCGA
>JAODTR010067377.1:0-16159 GCA_025399935.1 Amblyopsis rosae
TCTCCTGTTTGTCTATATATGATGTCATATCAGCTGTTAATGAAGACAATTATGATATGTCTCTCCTGTTTGTCTATGATGTCATGTCAGTCAGCTGTTAATGAAGAGATCTCTCCCCCCCCACACCCCATTCCACCTTCAGCTCCTCGGACTCAATGTAGCCACTGTGGTCTGCGTCATAGCACCTCCAGGCCTGTTGGGGGCGGTACAGCATATCAGACCATTATAGAATATGAAACAGCAGCACACATGCCAGGTCACGTAACACAGACCTGCATGAAGTCTTTGCAGGACTTGGGCTGGTGTCTGAAGAACAGCAGGCAGTTCTCCTCTGACGGGAGGACGTGAAGCAACTAGACAGACAGACAGGAAGCGGAGACACGCGGAATGCCATCTCTCCCCTGGTGTCTCACTGAGACAGGCAGCTGCATGTCTCACTGAGGCAGACAGACAGCTGTCTGCACACATGTGTTATGTGCTGCATGTACTGTAACTACTGTACGTAGCCACAACACAGTAGTTATATACTTACTGTCTGTTAGAGGGTGTGTTTAACATGAACACAGTCAAAGCAATACTAATAACACATGAATAGATACTTATCGTATCGGTAATAATATCATCTGTAGTTTAATTCTACTGATGCACTTCAGGCTGAATATGCAGATTGTAAAGGACATGCTATTTACATTAACCGTAGAACATAACGATATGATTTATTGTCTAATACAGTGATTTTGATTACTAATATGATAAAGCAGCGAAGATATGGAACACTTAATAATTACGGAAAACATACCTCGACAATTCCAACCTTACTGTCTTCAATATCCACATACTCCTCCATAAAAGATCTCATCTGGTCTGTTAGCTCCTAAAACACGTAAAGGAGCACCAGCTTAACTCATATGTGAACTACAGTGATATAAAAATATGTTATGCTATTTAAACTGAACATCACAATCTTTAACAAACGTTTATTTATTTATCTGGTCCAGCTACAATATGGGCAAATATTTTATTTAGGCTACTTCTTTAAAATAATAAAATATCAAATTTACTGTAAATAAACGTCCTCCTCATCAAAACCAAACTGACCACCACTTTCATGGTCATCTGCCCTTCTCTGCGCGGACTCAAGCTCTCAGAGGAGATATGAGGATTATAAACCCAGATTTTTACAGTTTTCAGGTTGCTGGTGTTGTGTTTTAGGCGTGATATAGACACGAAAGGCCCTATCCAAACACGCACGCACACGCACACAGAGAAGAGGGAAGCGAGGAGAGAGAGAGAGAGAGAGAGAGAGAGAGAGAGAGAGAGAGAGAGAGACCGTATCTTCACATATCAATCATATATCGCCTAAACAGTATTTATAATATGCATATTTTAATATGCATCTTTTATAAACAATCGGGCGATGTTACAGATGCAAAGAGAGAGCGCTCCAAAGTCAAAGACTTCTTTCTCTGCATATGTTCATAAAGCAATGTGTATCTATACTTTATACTTTGTATCTATGCTACCTGAAAAACCATAAACGAATAATCTCTTGCTTACCATTCCCGCTTCCTTCCGAGCCTCCTGAAGTTCAAGGATGAAGCTCTGAAGCTCCTTGCCTCTAAGAAATCCACTCCCTGGAACAGAAGCACCGCGGTCAGGCCTGCTAACTAATCTGTAATATTACACTGAATAATATTGTAATATTACACTGACACAACACCTGTTGTCTGTGGTACTGAAAAACACCAAGCCGAGATGTGACCTGTGACCGGGAGAATTTCGTTCGGACATAATATCGAGTCTATATATGATGTCATATCAGCTGTTAATGAAGACATTGGGAGCAATCTTCCCAAATATATATACACACACACACCACAAGGAGTGATGATGTAGGCTAGATCACGGGAACACGCATGCGATTTCCTTCCATTACATAGATGGTAAGATGTAACGGCTTTAACGTGACATGCCCAGGAGAAAATAAAGGTATGCCATAGTCCATTGGTCGCACTTTAATCTCATTTGCATAAACATTAGGTGTAAAAATGTCAAAACAGAGTTGAAGCCTTTACTTTGTGTGTGATATGACCAGCCTAAAAGCATTGCAGACTGGGTCTTCTAGCAAGATATTATTTTGCCCAGGTTTTTATACTTCTGCATACAACTAGATAGCTGCAGTCTATAGGTCCACACTCAGACTAGCTTTTATACTCAGACTAGCTTCTATAGCGCCACGCTTAGCCTAGCTTCTATACTCAGACTAGCTTCTATAGCGCCACGCTTAGCCTAGCTTCTATAGCTCCACGCTCAGACTAGCTCCTATAGCGCCACGCTCAGACTAGCTTTTATACTCAGACTAGCTTTTATACTCAGACTAGCTTCTATAGCGCCACGCTTAGCCTAGCTTCTATAGTTCCACGCTCAGACTAGCTTCTATACTCAGCCTAGCTTCTATAGCGCCACGCTCAGCCTAGCTTCTATGCTCAGACTAGCTTCTATAGCACCACGCTCAGCCTAGCTTCTATAGCTCCACGCTCAGACTAGCTTCTATAGCTCCAGAGCACACCAGGGCAGAAGACCTCCCCCCCCCCCCCCCCCCACACACACACACACACACACAGGGGTGGTACATGTGAGGAGTCGTGGGTTGTCAATCAATTCTTTCATGTCAAACATTTGCATACTTATTTCATCATCAAGCCATCCAATATACTGTATGATTCACCATCCATTATCCATCCATATATTCATCTTTTATTATAAAACCCATTCATCCATCTTTCATTATCCAGTCATCTTCATCCATCCAATATATGTATCTTTCATCATCCAGTCATCTTCATCCATCCTCTCTGTTTAGGTTTTCCACACTCACAACACCAAACATGCAAATAAATAACGCACGTTCCCAAGGAGACGATAACAAGTGAATCACGATAATTAGACTTTTATTTTCCAATGGCACTAAACTTCCAGGTGGGAGAACAGCATTACATTCACATTGTCTCTCTCTCTCTCTCTCTCTCTCTCTCTCTCTCTCTCTCTCTCTCTCTCTCTCTATCTCTCTCCTTTGGTTATGTAGCCATGGTGTGTGGTGCATCATATTCAGGGCCACGTCTGTGAGCTATTGCTCCTGTCTGGCCTATGCAGTTAGCGTTAGCTGATTAGCACTAGCTGGTTAGCATTAGCCGGTTAGCACTGGACGGTTTGCGTTAGCCGGTTAGCACTAGCCGGTTAGCGTTAGCCAGTGAGCCTCAGTTGGCGTCGATGCCCTGGTCCTGCTGCATGCAGCGGGCTATCAGCGCGGTCACCATCTTCTGCAGCACATCCGCTCGCATCTTGCTTATCTGGAGCACATCTTCATGGTTCACCCTCTCCTCGCTGCTGTAGTCCAGAGACACCTGCACGCGCATGGCACATACACACACACACGCGCGCACGGCACACATGCACACATGCACACCGCTGAAACGCAGTTGAGTTAATGTTAGCCTTTAGCCGTCAGCTTGTGAGCTGGAGTAGCATCACTGGCACTGAAAGGCAGGTGTTGGGTTTTAACAACATAGCAGAGAAGAACAATATTGTTGGTTCCTGACTCTAGCCTACCTGTAGCCTACATTAACACATTGTATTCCTCCTTCCCCATGTCCAGTAGTGGCTAACAGTAATTCCGAGAACCTCCGGCTTAAACCTTCTAAGTGCTTGTCATAAGATCCTATTTCCAAGATCAGATCTCGTGATTATGACATGTATTGAAGTCTGTGGCGGGAAATCTATAACGCAGGAGAATCTGAAAGCAGCTGTAAACACTGACGGCCTATCAGAAACATTGTTGTTATTGCTGATGTTTTATGAAGAACAGATAACTAGTGGACATTACAGTGACATAGCCAGTGAACATGTGGCAAATTACGTTCAGCAATCACGTTCACTTAAAACCAACTTCTGCTTTGTTTTAACGTGCAACCCGATAAATAAGCATCCATGCATGCCTTGCATTCCTCAGTGTTTGTAGTACCATCCCACATAGCTCGGCAAGTCGGGTATCATAGAAGAATCCGTTTCCCAGTGGTAATTATGGCTTTGTTTGACCGTTCATAAATTCGATATTATAATAGAATGCATGAGATCTACTGACCTTGTTGGTGATGAGAGACAGCCCAAACACTCTGAGACCACAATGCTTTGCAACGGTCACCTCTGGAACAGTACTCATACCTGAGAAGAGAGAGGAGGTGTAAATCGTAGCGCTTCAGTCTGGAGAGGTGTAAATCATAGCGCTTCAGACTGGAGAGGTGTAAATCGTAGCGCTTGTCCAATCAACCATGTTTTTAAAGTGCCCTTTCCAAACGGTTTCATTGGACGGCTCCCTAGATGGGCGTGTGTCACTCACAGACCATCTGGCAGGACAGGTTATCATGTCCCCGAGGTTAAAGGTAAAATGTCTTCCTTGTGTAGGAGCCCTTGCCCTAGTGGGGACGTCCACCGTCCACTGCCAACGCTAAGATTACTTCTGCCACCCTGAGTGTGTTGTGATGCGGAACAAACATTTGATGCAAACTGACTGCTCCCCCACAGACACATGACCCCATTCGAACACATACTGTATGTAGCCAGGTCATATGGCCAGGGGAAAGGGCTTTAACGTGGCCCATGTTAGGTTTGTCATAGAAAAACCTCTGACCAGTGTCACTGTTCTAAGCATCATTAAGGGATTCCAGTGCATTTTAGGAGCATCTTCAATGTGCAGCCAGCCTATAGTGTCCACTAGGCAAAAAAAATGATATACAGTATGTATATATATATATATATACATACTGTATATATATATATATATACACATACTGTATATATTAATATACATATATACAGGTTGTAGATATGTATATTAATATATACAGTATGTATATATATATATATTAATATATATATATAATAATATATAATGTGTGCGCGTGTTTGAACTCCATCAAAACAAAAGACTCTGGACCTGCCCAACCCGACCCATGTTGGAGAAGTACTGTGTCCGGCAAGTGGCCAGTCTGTGTAAATATAACGGGTAACATTAACACTTTGGTGTTTCTACACAGATGCAGCTGGCATACATGCGCTGTAAAGCCTCTCACCCACGGCATCGCAGCCCAGCGTGTGCAGCATGCGGGCCTCGGCCACCGTCTCGAAGTTGGGCCCGCTCACCATGCAGTAGACGCCCTCCCGCACGAAGCTGCTGCAGCCCAGCTCAGAGCTCACCTGCTGGGCCAGCTGCCTCAGGGCCTTGCTGTAGGCATCCGACATGCAGGGGAAGCGGATGCCGAAGCTGCACGATGCACGCACACACACACACACACACACACGCACACACACACAGACACACGCACGCACAACACACAGAGACAGACATACACACACACACACACAGACAGACAGACACATGCACACACACACATGCGCACACACACACACACACACACACACACACACACACAGACAGACACGCACACACACAGAGACAGACAGACACACACGCACACACACACACACACAGAGACAGACAGACACACACACACACACACACATATGCCATTGCATTTCTCTTGGCGATTCATATTAGTTCTTTATTTTAAAGCTCCAATTGGGACTTGTTCAGATTTGAATAGAAAGGCCTTCATACCCCCCCTACCGTTCCTCGTTGGGCCCACACAGGGGGTGCTGGCCGGCGAAGCCAGGCAGGTTGATGTGGTCCTTGATCACCATGATGTCGCCTACCTTGAAGTCGGGGCAGAGCCCCCCTGCTGCGTTGGTGGCAACCAGTGTCTCCACGCCCATCAGCTTGAAGACACGCACGGGGAAGGTCACCTGGACACACACACACACACATGCACACACGAACACACACATGCATGCACACATGCACACACGCACACACACATGCACACACGAACACATGCACACATGCACACACGCACACACACATGCACACACGCACACACACATGCACGCACACACACACACGAACACATGCACACACACATGCACACACGCGCACATGCACACATGCATGCACACACACACACACACACACACACATGCACACACGAACACATGCACACATGCACACATGCACAACCACATGCACACACACACACACATGCACAGGAGGCAACCTGTAAGTAAAGGGGAAGGGGCAGGGCCAATGGATATAAGGCGTGGCCTTTAACAGCTGGGAGGGGCCTATAGATCCACCTTATTCCTGACTGGAGATATTTCCCATGATTCATAGCGCATTCATTAGAGTGGCTATGAAGCGGCCTATATAAAAGGGGTGTGGCCTACCTTACACAGGGAGTAGCCCTCATAGAGGTGGGAGGGGCCTATATAAAAGGGGCGTGGCCTACCTTACACAGGGAGTAGCCCTCATAGAGGTGGGAGGGGCCTATATAAAAGGGGTGTGGCCTACCTTACACAGGGAGTAGCCCTCATAGAGGTGGGAGGGGCCTATATAAAAGGGGCGTGGCCTACCTTACACAGGGAGTAGCCCTCATAGAGGTGGAAGCGTCCCTGCATGAAGACGCACGACTGGTCCTTGATGGTCCCGAACACCAGGCAGCCCTCGTGACCCGGCACTGCCAGTACACAGGACCACGCAGTTACCACGGCAACCAGTGCGTACAGTACAGCGTACACAGAACCATGAAGTTACCACAGCAACCAGCACAGACATTTACAGTACACACCGGGAAATGTACCATGGCAACCAGTGCGTACAGTACAGTATGTTCTATAACACACCATGGTGACACACACATGTAGATGCATTGTGTATCTGATCACATGACACACAGCCCAGCCAGCCCCCGTGTGCGGGGAGGGGCAGAGAGGTGCGCCCACTCACCCGTGCTGACGGGGAAGTTGGGAATGTCCTGGTAGCGGAAGCTCTGCCTGCGGGACGCGGCGTCCACAAGCAGGCCCAGGCCCGAGCCACAGATGACGGCCATCTTGGGCCGGTGGCTAGTGTGGGACAGGAGCCACTGGGCTGTAAGTTGGTGGTCCTCGAAGGAGCAGCTGTTGGGAACACACTGGAGTTACTGGGCGCCCTGGAGCAAGGCACTAACACCTACCTGAACCCATGCACCATTCACAGACGTGTTTTTAATACAGTGGTATGCAGCCACGTACAACATTAAGCTGCTCCTCCTCCTTGCCCAGGGAGAGGAGCAGCTTTAGGGGGATTTGTTTCCATGTGAAATATGGGCTGTTCAGTAAGGGCTATATTTACTTGACTTGACTAGCAGCAGTTCTCAGATTTTTACTACTTTACTTACATGTAATATATTTATTTTTAGATTTGTATTTATAGAATTTTGCTATTTATATGATATAGAATATTTTACTTACTTATATAGTATAGTATATTTTATTTATAAAATTTTATTTTAAAGAATGTGCAGTGGTCTCTTAACTTGTTCCATGACTGTATATATTTTGACCATATGCCAGATATATATCTACTGGTTGTTTGGCTTGCCATTCACCTTTTAGCCTACATTTAATTATTGACAAGTTGCCAATAATTAAATGTAGAATCAATAGAAGCTGGAGCAAATGACAACAGCAATGCAAACTCAATATATTCCAATATTGGATTCCTTGAGAACTCTAGTTTAATTTAAAATATAGAATTTCATGATCTATGAACAAATGTAGAGGTTAATGTGGGACTATAAAATGACCTCCACACAAACACTCCTGGCATTTGACATGATTTCAATTTTAAATTAAATTAATTGTTTCATTTATAAACAGGTTAAAAGTTTGATAACTAAGGGTGATCGTGCCTTTTCTGTTGTGCCTCGAGGCCGTGGAACGAGCTTCCTTTTTCTATCAGATCATCTTCCACCATTGAGACGTTTAAATCTCTTCTGAAGACACACGTGTACTCTTTAGCGTTAAGATAGAGAGTAAGTTCTGGGACACTATGCTGAAACTGACTTGTTTGTTGTTTCATTTTATTTATGCATTGTTACTTGCATTGTTGTTTACAGCACTTTTGTCAGCATTTACTGTTTTGTGTGCTTTATAAATAAACTGACTTGACTTGACTAAAAGTGTATAAAAGTGTTCACAATGTTAAGATAATGTAACCACAATGCCACGCCATGAAACAGGTCTCTCTCTCTGTGTGTGATGAACTCTCTACCTCTCTCATAATTAGAGAGGTATATTAGTGTTGTTACAGTGTTGCACCACCTGCCCTCAACACAAGATGGCGCCTGTAGGCAAGTGTGACTTTACAAGACATCGTGTCCCTTGTCATTAGCTCAGGTTTGGAAGTGGTACCATCCTAGCTGTGTGCGTGTGTGTGTGCGTGTGTGTGTACGTGTGCGTGTGTGTGTATACGTGTGCATGTGTGTGTGTGTGTGTGTGTGTACGTGTGCGTGTGTAGGACAGATTACCAAGAGTCTCCTTTGGTGTGCATGGTCCCAGGCTAACAGAACAAGAGTGGTGGTCGACCTGGGTAGCAGAGAGAGAGAGAGAGAGAGAGAGAGAGAGAGAGAGAGAGAGAGAGAGAAACACTGTTAAGTCTCCTCCTATTGGCTGAGTGGGAGGTGGTCCTTTTTCTCCTCTGTGATTGGCTGAGGTCAGAGACAGACAGTTGCAGACCACTAGTCTCACACAGGAAACATAATGTAAGCCCTGTCTGTCTACCTGTCTGTCTACCTGTTTGTCTGCCTGTCTGTCTGCCTGTCTGTCTACCTGTCTGTCTGCCTGTCTGTCTACCTGTTTGTCTGCCTGTCTGTGTACCTGCCTGTCTGTCTACCTGTCTGTCTGTCTGTCTGTCTACCTGTCTGTCTACCTGTTTGTCTGCCTGTCTGTCTACCTGTCTGTCTACCTGTCTGTCTGCCTGTCTGTCTACCTGCTTGTCTGCCTGTCTGTGTACCTGCCTGTCTGTCTACCTGTCTGTCTGTCTGTCTGTCTTTCTGTCTACCTGTCTGTCTACCTGTCTGTCTGCCTGTCTGTCTGTATTTACATATACTGTGTGGATGCCAGCCATGTATTTGTCCTCAAATGTATGTTTGTATGTGCACGTGTATGGGTGTGCATGCAGTGTGTGTGTGTGTTTGTCAGCCTTAGTTCATTTTCAAGGTAATGTCAGTTAATCAGTCTCTCTCTCTCTCGCTCTCTCTCACACACACACGCACACGCACACGCACACGCACACACACACACACACACACACACACACACACACACACAGAGTTATGTAACATTTTGCACGTTTTATGGAAACGTGAAGCTGTGGGCTGCTTTCACAGTGTGAAGATGCTGGCATACAAAACATCTGAATACAATTACTATCATTTAAAAAACATGTATTTTACCAGGCAAGTTCTTGAGAATAACTAATCGAAATAATTATTAAATGTTTGGCATTATTTGACAAATGCACATGCTAAATGGTCGACATGCCACAAAATCACACGCATATTTATTACTAAGTAGACTATTTCTGTTTCACTGTTCACTTAACTTGTTTCCCTTCCAGTCCCCTGAACGAGCTCAACTTTAGGATGAACAATCACGTGCTGTTTCCTTAAATCCCGTCTTTCTCGTTAGCAGAGAGGGGCTGGCGTCGCGTCCCCAGGTGGAAGGTGAAGGTCTGACGGAGACGCGTCAATCAGATCGTCTTCAGTCTGACCCGGGTATGGTCTGGGGGTGGCGATGTCTCCCTCTTGCGGTCAAAACGAAAGGGCTTTTATTTCAATTTATTTAAATAATTGGAAATAGTGCAATGAATGTAGACTCCTAGCTGAGAAGAAAGATTAACAATATGTTTTCATTTTAGTTACATTTTGAAACTGTTTGAATTAGCTAAAGGTTTTTTATTATTTATTTATTATTTTTATTTTTTTATGTTAAGGATTAGTTACGTTTTTAAATTGTACACAGTAGTATCTCAATTTCACCACTAGAGGGAACCTTTGCCAAACGTATCACTGGTGAAATGGAACGTAACTAGTTTTCATCATTCTAGACCGAAAAAAGTTTGAAGTCTAAATATCCTGCCAATAATAATATAATACTGTCCAGAAGGGGAACAAACAGATTGAGAAAGTTCAACACTATTAAAAATAAATTGTGTAACAAACTTCCAATTGGCAGATTTGCTGTCTCACTTTAAGGAGCACATGCAATACAATCTATCATTCTCGCTTCCATTTTGAAATAATTACATTTGATTGAATATTTTTATGAATGAAATTCTCCTCAACATTCGCACATCCGCACACTCACACACACACACACACACCCACACACACACACACACACACACCTGCTCGTTGCCTAATTAACCACCAGCCCCAAACCCGTTTTGCATATTTGTCTCATCAGAGAAACCTCGCTTCTAATTAGTTGCTATTCACAGACAACAGGCGTGTGTGTGTGTGTGTGTGTGTGTGTGTGTGTGTGTGTGTGTGTGCGTGCGTGCGCGTGTGCGTGTGCGTGTGTGTGTGTGTGTGTGTGTGTGTGCCGCCACACATTCACTATTCAGATTTCTTTAGAGACTCGAGACCCTCGGCTCCCCACCAAGCCCCGACCCCACATGTAAACGCGCCCTGCGGAGTGGTAGAATGTGTGGGGAGGCTGATTTTGTGACACAATTAGACAGTTTAAGGTTGAAATGGAGTTCATAGCGCTGAACATCCAAATAAGGATGTTTATTTGTTATTTGACAACTGGGCGATTCGGGTAGGCCAGTCCAGCAACGTTTTAGCCTCTTCCAAATCTTTTATAATCCAGTGTCTGGGTGCGACATAGGTAGGGTCAAACGTAAAGTATAGCATTTGGGTACGTTGAACAACAAAATGTAAAGTTCAAACTTTGCATCAGTGTGGGATGGCTTCAAACGAAATGTATTTTACTGCTCTCGACGAACCCGTGCGTGCGTGCGTGCGTGCGTGCGTGCGTAACCCATCTTTGTTCATCGTGAACGAGCATTAAACTACTGCCCACCCCACACCGCCCATCGCCCCACCGCGCCCGCTCATTGGCTCGTTCACACCAAGCCAGGCCCAGCCGCCCCCACCCCGCGGGCAATGTTGCGGTATCAGTATCCACTCACCCGCCCACCCCCCTCCCCCCCTCCCCCATTGCCCCCCCGGGAGCCCGGCGTGCTCCGGGACGCGAGCCTGCTCCCCCGCATCGTCAGACCAGCTGCACCGCTGGAGCGCAAGCACCATTCGACTCTCACAAGTTAAATGTCTTTGGTTTGATTATCTTTCCATCGGTGTCACCGGTCAGACTGATACAAGATAGAATTGACTGGAATCCGGGCGGGACAGATGAGTTTGAGTTGATCTATTTTGAAGGACATTGGTGTTTGCGTGAGGAGCGGACCGAACCATGATACGCTTGTGGATACTCCACGCGGTGCTGTCAGCCGCGGCGTCTTCAGGTGCGTTAAAACGATCCTTCATCATCTCACCTAGTAAACCTCACTATGAAATACTCTGCCTCAATGTTTCTGTGTTGGTACTTGGTATTATATCTATTATTGTATCCGCATTATTTAATTATTCAAGAACTTCTTTTATTTGGTTTTATTTGACTTGGAGTGTGAACGTGAGTGTGTTCCTGAGACGTGGCCAAAGGAGCTTGGAACTGAACGCTGGGGGTTTTGGTTACATTATGGATTCAGTGCGCTGTTTGGAGAGTACAAACGTCGTATGTGTTATGTGGCTGATTGGGGCCAGGTAGACGTAGAAGTATATTTAATGTACAGTGTTTCACTGGATGCGGGTCTGGATCTGGATTGTGTCTGATCTGGCCTGTAGGGTCATCTGCGTAAACCTGAATCTCCTGAATGTCTTTATTCATCAGTCGGGACCGTCTTCTTGAAGTTGTGGTTGTTGTCGCATGGTTTATGGTCACACACGTGTGTGTGTGTGTGCTAGTGGTTGTAGCCCACCTGCCATTAACAGACAGACGTGTAAACAACAACAACAACAACATATCCTGCCCCCTGGGCCCCGGCATGGTGCTGGCATGTTGTTGGCATGGCGACCTGTTGTGTGCCGGGCTCAGCGCCAGCATCAGACCCACGTGCCCCGTGGCACCGTGCCATGTAGCTAATCATGTGGCCCACTGCCCCCCTCTGGTGGGCGAGACGGTGCACTGCAGGGGGAGTCCACACAGTCAGTCAGGAGAGACGTCTAATTGGCTCTGGCACACACACACACACACACACACACACAGCAGATGAAGCTGTTTCCATCTAATCCCACAGCTGACTTCTGTCTGCTGAACAGTGTTCCCAGGCTGCAGGACCCCCCCCCCCCCGCCCCCCCGCCCCCCCGCCCCACACCCCGGCTATCTGTCACAACCCGCCCCCCCTTCCCAATTCACACCACAATGGAGGCAGTGAAGTTCACGTCCAAGTGTGTGTGTGTGTGGTGGGGGGTGACAATAGAGGCGATAGGGCGGGGCTGGAGATGGAGGGTGGTGGGGGTGGCAGAGGTGTGCATGGCAGCCGAACACAAGCTGTCCCCGTCGCCTGGCTCTCATGACCTCCTCCTCAGGGCCGGGGTCATGGGGGAGGCGGGGGGGGGGAGGTGTTAAAGGGGGTTGGCATGCTTAAGTTATCAGACCACCCTGGACCCCCTCTCTCACACACACACACACACACACACACACACACACACACACACATTAATGGCAGCGCAGATGGGTGACGAATTAATCCCTAAATTTGAACACTGCATGATCGGTCTGGCTCAGATGTTTTATGGTGGCTGGGTGTGTAGTGATGAAGCACAGACGTGTCGTTGTTCTGCAGCAGCTCTGCAGGTGAACCAGCAGCGTGTCTGTCTGTTAGTCTCTTCAGCACATGACCTCTATCCAGCTGTACGTCTGTACATAGCACCCTCTCTAAACCAGCATGAGTAACCTCAGACCAAGATTCACATCAGGGCTGATTTGAATGAAGTGTGACGACCGTCCAAAAGATAAAGCACACCTCAAAATATGATGAGATTCCTGCTTCCCCTATAGAGAACTGTGTTCCAAACTAAATGGTGCCAGGCCTTCTTAGAGTTGTACTGAACTCCCAACAGTTCTTGTCAGAATCTGTATCTCAAGACAGTACTGGTCAGCTCCCAGTATAGACCTGTCTGTTGTTATGGACAGCTCATGTATTATTAATATAATACATATTCAGTAGAAACCTGGTTCATACTGCTTTACATAAAGCACACAAATATCACATAAAGCACACAAAGGAAAACGAGCAGAAATAACACATTAGACATCCAGAGTAGGAAAGGATATAAATAAATAAAAACAAGTGAACTGAAGACAATTTAGATTTAAGAAGAGAGTACTTAAATCTCAAAGGCAGCACTAAAAAGGAAACTTTTAATCCTCGACTTAAAAGAAGTAAAAGTTTTGGCGGATCTGCAACTTTCAGGGAGTATGTTCCCAATAAGAGGTTCTGATTGTGGGCACAGTAAGCAGAACCAGTATAGACTGTGGTTGTACAGGTCAGCTCCCAGTAGAACCAGTATAGACTGTAGCGGTGCTGGATAACTCCCAGTAGAACCAGTATAGACTGTAATGGTGCTGGATAGCTCCCAGTAGAACCAGTATAGACTGTAGTGGTGCTGGACAGCTCCCAGTAGAACCAGTATAGACAGTAATGGTGCTGGATAGCGCCTAGTCACTGGTTTTTCTTGTGTGGTGTCAGAGGACACCAGAGGACAATGGTTGCACTGGTGAGTGATGGAGGAGATCTAGCAGCTGTGAGTGTGTGTGTGTTGTTTAGATGTTGTGTCTGGGTCTAGACTATTGTCATTAGGGGAGGGGGAGGCCTGGGAAAGTCACCTCCAAGTCCAAGTTGAAAAGCGGGTGCGAGGATGAGGAGGAGGGGAGTGATGAAGGTTGGCCAGTCCTCCAGCCAGACTCCATTCAGAACAACACTACTTGACCCCCACAGCAACCCAGACCTTTGTTTACACACCCTCTGCTCTCAATAGGCCCTCTGATTCGCTGCAGCCGGCAGCCCTGTGGGGGGGGAAGGGGGCGGCTAATAAACTGACTGAGCCATCAATCACATGGGAGGGGAGTCAAGTGCAAGTTTGCCCTGTGGCAACATTGACTGGGTGTTCAACCAGCAACCTCTTTCTGTCACACACACACACACACACACACACACACACACACACACGTGTGTGTTATTCAGGATAAACCGTGTTGAAGGTTGTGGGGCTGCACAGGGAAGACATATATGGTGTGTCATGTGCATGTGTGTGTGTGTGGGGGGGGGGGGTCATGTCAGGTCAGGTCGTGTGTGGGGGGGAACACCAAGTTAGGCCATACGATGGTCCACACACACACACACACACACACACACGGTGTGAAATGAGCCTGTGTCCCATGGTGCTTTTCTGCCTTATTGCCCTTCCGCTCCATAGACCCCCTTCCCCCCACACGCTTAGCCCCGCCCCTCTCTGCCCTGCTGGGGCGTAAACCCAGCTAACAGCAACGCTACATTGGAACGGCAGGCTGATTTACCACCACACACACACACACACGCACACACAGTAGGATAGAGAGCCTGTGTGTGTGCATGTGTGTTTGTGTGTGTGAGTCAGAGGCGTAGATTGCAGGGGGGATGCAGGGTACCCCCCCAATAAAAACATGAGCGACGCACTGGGGCCGCGCTGCGGTAGCAGAATACGTTACGTCCAAAAGCTTCCCAAAATATGTAGTAAACTATTATTATTTATTGTAGGTCAGCTATTTAAGCCTCTACCATCCTAAAACACTGATGTTTTGAATATGCAGAAGGGTTTGAACATGAGCATACGAGCTATTGATGTCCAGGGGTTAATACATTAATTACAATGAATTAACTGAACATTGACATGAATATGTGACGTGATTTTTACTTCCCGCAAAGAGGACAGAAGAGAAGGTTACTGTAAAGCAGGCCTATGTTGATATGAGATATGAAATAGGCCTACCAGAGAAGTACTGTACATAGTTTGATAGCCCGTTTAATGTGTGCTAGGGTTCCTGTATTGAATGTTTTCCTTAAAGTAAATACCGTAAAAATACATTTCCACCATACGTTCATGACTCCCGTTTAATTGTTCCCCCCAATGTTCAAACGAAATGTATTGTGACAGAAGATAACACCCCCACCCCCTCTCTCCTGCTTCATCAGCATCAACCTGCCATCACCATCACCATCATCATCATCACCATCATCATCACCATCTAGGCAGTACCACGTACCCTCGACCTTCAGAGACAGCTCATCCAATAGACCTGTCTGACTTAGGCTGTAAGCCCCACCCCCATGGGTTACTGTTGCTATTGTGCCACAAACATGTCTAACTATGATATTCTCTCTCGTATTCCTATTAATATTGCAGTGTTCTTCTTGCCAAATTAGTCTATCTAGTCAAAACAGCGTTCTACAGAGAAGGATTTAGTCAAGTATATAATGTACGTATTCACAACATGAGATCCACATTGGCTGTAATGTATATTCTGGCCGTTACAGAAGACATTAAACAGCTACGACAGCTGAATAATTCTGGTAACAATTAGCTTTGTGGGCCATCAGGCGTTGCTAAGGAAAATCAGGTAATCTGATTGGTTATTATTGACGTGTAATTGACAGGTGGGAAAGGTCTACAGGCAGTGGTGTCACTAAACTCCTCCCCTCTCCCTCAGAGGTGGGCGTGGCCTCTGAGCTGGCCTTCATGCGGGAGCCTGGTGATGTCATCGCGGTGAGGGAGCGCCCCCTGCTGCTGGACTGCCAGGTGGCGGGCGAGGGCCCCATCACCATCACCTGGCGACGCAACGGCGTCGCCATAGTGACCGGGCCGCGGGCGGGCGTGCTGGCCAATGGGACCCTGCTGATTGGAAGCTTCTCCAAGAGGCGGGGCGGAGACGAGACGGACGCCGGCGAGTACGACTGTGCTGCACAGAACCATTATGGGATGTTGCTGAGCCGCAAGGCCCGTGTGCAGCTGGCCTGTAAGTACGCCCCTAGCAACACCCCTAGCAACGCCCCTAGCAACACCCCTAGCAACACCCATAGCAACACCGCTAGCAACACCCATAGCAACACCGCTAGCAACACCCCTTG
>JAODTR010067398.1:0-16156 GCA_025399935.1 Amblyopsis rosae
AGAGAGAGAGACAGAGACAGAGAGAGAGAGAGAGAGAGAGAGAGAGAGAGAGTAAGCGTGTGTGATCGGTACCACAGGAATTGATGGCATTTATAAGAGATGGCATTTATAATGTTCCTCTTGGGCTTGTGCAAACAGAAGCATCTTTCATAATGGTAATCCTATAGGGAGCGCTCAGTTTGAATTATTCATCACCGCACTGGGTCTAAAGACATTTAGATGTATTGTGATTCAGTGCTTCACCTACTGTGCATTATCCCTGTGCAGGTCAGTGTGTTTCGCAGTAATATCTCATATAAATAGCCACAGTCATGTGTCATTATCACTGTTTATATTACTGTTTTCATAAAGAGAAAAGCTATTTAATGCTAAATAAATCTGAACTCGTGTTGTAATTTACCCTAGCTATAGCTTGTTACAGTAGATCTCTAAATACAAAGACAATGTCTCACCACCCATCCACTAATCAGATAACAAGAGTTTTTGGGCAGTATTCAAAGACTCAGATATTACAGTAATGCATGTCCCTTGAGAACAGAGCCTAGTAGTCTAACTGCTCATTTCATGTTCTTTTGGCTTCTATTTGTGACTCACAGAAAACCTCACATATAAAACCACATCTATAATGTTCATTTAATGTTCATGCTGCTTTCCAAAAGGTCGTTCCTGTGTTAATTACTAATCTATCTTTATCTTTAGCAACATTAATATCAGTCAATCAATCTGGTCAATGATAAAACTATACACCATGGGGCCATGCACGTCCATAGACATTGGACCATAAGGCCCCCACCACCACCATCCTGCTTATGGATTAAGCCCAGCAGATGCATTGCCTTTCATGGAGAGAGCAAGGTAAGGGTCTGAGCTAGTCAAGTGGTGGTATGTGTGAGAGAACACATAACTAATAAACCAACACATTGTGCTTGGATAGGACAGGACTTTAATTCCTGTGCATAGCGAACACCTAACACATTCTGGAACTTTCCTTTCCTCTGTTTTCCAGTACATCAGCCTGTCTCTATCCTCTCCTGTAGAGCAAGCCAACATTGCTGCCAGTCTGACCATGCGAGCATTACCTGATACTAGAGATGAGCTGCCTCTGCTCGTCTGTGATGAGAATGTCTGGGAGGACGGACGCCAGCCAATCAACTTTCTTCTCCGCTGCATACTGCTTCAGCACGGCAAACAGTCTCTCCTTGACCTCTGGATCGTCCCCCAACACCTGTTCAATCTGACACACATCGCATGGCTGTAACCGTGAGGATAAAAGACATCTGACAGCATTGAAGGTGCTGTACTGTACACAGTGGGAGAAACATTGCTGTGGAAATTAAGCCTCTAAACTCCCCAGAAGCCTCTAAACTCACCCTTTTGTTGAACTCCAGAGCTTTGTGTTTACGGTCTCTCTTCATCCCATCTATCCCCAGCAGGCTATCCTCTATGCTGCTGTTGCGTTTGGTCCGGGGGCCCAGACACAGGACCCCCAAACGAAGTGTTCTTCCCTGGGAGGCCTTGATCAGCGCCGCAGCCATCTCGTGCTGCCGTACAGGGATCCCATTGACCTCCATCACGTAGTCCCCGGCCCGCAGACCCCCGCGACCGGCCGGCGAGCAGGGTGAACAGTCCTCTACCAGAAGGGGGCAGTCTCCCACAATGGTGAAGCCAAAACGACCGTCCGGTCCAGGAGTAATATCCATCTAAAAGCAAGAAAGAAATTATGTATACTAAATTAGAATACATGTTAAAGGTATAGTCAGTCATTCTAGAGAAAGCTTGATATTTGATCTCAAATCAAAACAAAAATGCCTGTCTCTTCATTGCCATAGTGTGCTCCCTCAGGAGATCCGCCCCACACGTTGGAAATGCATTGTCAAGCCTAAGATATTATTGTTGTGTGCAGTCTGCACCACTTTGACACAAAGCTTAGACACTTAGACACAGCAACAGCAGATCATTTTTTCAGCACACACAGAAAGGAAAGCTAGTAGACTACGAGGAGATATTTAGTGAATTTGACAAAAAAGTGGATGAGCTTACAATCGCTTACTATTTAAACTATTCTATTTACCTTTAAACAGAGCATAACAGCCAAATGAAACAGAACACTGTCATTCCTACAATGCATCAGAATATTCCATTACAGATATCAGAGACCTGCTGTACACGGGAGACCACCCCTATACTAGGCGGGATGTTCTTCTGCGTCTGGGCGATGGCGATGACAGCCTGGGTGCCCAGTGTAGACACATTGGTGCCCTCGATCTCCAGGACCTGATCCCCAGGCTGCAAGCCAGCAAGGTGGGCACTGCTGCCTTCCTCCACAGACAGGATGTAGCTGGGGCCACATCCTCCCAGCTGGAAGCCAAACTCCTCAGGCCATCCCTGGTTGGATGTCGGCATGTTGAGGACTTCACAGGAAAAGGAGGTTATAGGAAGCAAAATGGCACAAAGGTGACATTTTGGAATTAAAGAAAGTCTAGCTCTACATCTTAAAATAGTCTCGCCAGTGATTTAAACAAGTAATGTACATCTGGATAATACACTCACACACCTACAGCGCACACTCACACACACACAGAATACCTGCCAGTGAAAAGATGTTGAATCTTAGTTGATGTCAATGTTATTGTCAATAATTGAGATGTCGATGGTGAATAGAGTCTCCTCAGTCAACTGACACCTGCTTAAATTGAGAGCTAAGCTGCTAGGTCTTTCCGTGCGCCATTGTCTGGCCCCCAGCTCTGCCACTGACTAGCTGAGCATCACCCTGCCCTGTGCCACCTCCATGGGTGCCTGACCTGGTTCACTGCCTCTCCGGCAGCCAATCAGATGTAAGGCGCCGCATATATTTTGACCTTGATGTGCTTACGGGCACACGTTCTCCTAAAAGACAATTACAATGGCTGCACACTTAACTGTTGAAGTACCTTTCAAAAGCTCTTAAATAAATGCCTTGTCTTACTAATTGAGTTTGATCATATGTTGATGAGATGTACACAACGATCACACATCTGTTGCTGAATACATATAAAGGGAAAACCAGAATGAGACCAATTTAAAAACTAGATTTGTTTTTGTTGAAAATTGGAAAAGTTGAATATATCCATGGCATGATTAACACGATATGCAAATAATATATATGGTCTACCAAATAACAGCTGAATGTGCTGGTGTGGTCCACAGGCTCCCAAACTGTGCATGAGAGTACGGTATAGGATTCAGACTGTGGGAAAAACTGATAGAAGACTTACTAAAATCTTTGGGAGGATACCTCGAGCCCCTCTTGCTCTGTCGAAAGGAGTATCTGCCTTTCTTGTTCTGTAAGAACTTCTTCATCTTGAGCGAGACTGTATCAAACAGCGGTTAGCCTGCTAGAGCTGCTAATATCCAACCGGTCTCCTCAACAAGAAAAGCGTAGAAGAAGCAAAAATAGTCCCCAGCCCTTGGTCAAAACGGACAAGTGATGAACTGAGAAGCCTGCCCCGTCGTCGGTGTCCGAAGAGACCATAGCCTCTCTCACACTGGGTGACTGTGCAAGATAAGCCGGTGATGTGACTCTTGGAGTTATCGCTGCGTCTCTCTTCCCTGATTCATCCTGAAGGCCGGCCTGCTCGCACAGTGTTAAACCTGGAAACTGGGACGCGTGCACCCGCTCCACTCTCTTGCCTTAATCATTCTCACTCCAAAAAGGCTATTGTGAGGCCTCATTTTTCTATTAATACACCGATGTCTCCCTCTACTCCCCCGCTCCTTTTGGCTATAGGTGTCTCTCCAAGGAACTGCTTATGGCCCAGAATCAGTCAGCGTCAATGCAGGAAAACTTGATGAGCACTAATTGGAGCGTCTGCCTGCCTGATAATGTGTGTGCGAGTGTGAGCGTGTGTGTGTGTGTGTGTGTGTGTGTGTGTGTGTGTGTGTGTGTGTGTGTACGTGCGTGTGTGTGTGCGTGCGTGTGTGTCTGTGTGTGTGCGTGTGCATGCGTGCGTGTGCATATTTGTGTTTAGCCCATTGAGAAGGAGACTTTGGCCTTTAGGATTAGCAGGATTATGGACTGAACCTACAGATCACCTCCGTGTTGTCATCATGGACTCATAGCCCCCTCCCGCCCATCATACAGAGACCAGACACATTGCTTCACACTGACTGACTCCACTGAATAGCCTTTTGTGGAAGACTGCAATGACATTAGGTGTCTTAGGTAATGACACTTTAGCGATTGTGTCATTCCACAACTTGACACTTAACAGAAACGTCCATTTACATTTAACACAACAATCACTGACATTACAGCCACTTTATATTGTATGTGCTCCTGAGTGACCTGAAAGTACTAATATTAACCATGCACAAATAATAGAAGTGTATGAGGTACTGTAATATGCAACACAATATAATATAGTCAATTTGTATTTATACATTTTAGTATTACTACAATCCAACACACTAAAGGTTGAGAGTAGTTTAATGATTATTGTTTGTGTTGTCTCTCCCAATGCATCAAAACCACCTCCACAAAGTAATGTACAGTACTGTAATAAACCAGATTCTACAGGGTATTGCCTCATGTGCAACATTGAAAACATTAGTAAAACAAAAACATTCTTACATTCTCAGTGTCAAAGACCATCTGGAAATGAAAACACTTTAAAAAAACACATAAAAGATTGGCGCTTACTGTATATGAGTGAACTGTCATTAGTGGCACCGTGCAGTAACAACTGAATAATTTAACACAAGTGGTTGTATTTCCAAATAAACACTGTGCCCTTCAATCAAACTCTCATCTTACGCCTAAAGCAAGATGTTTCCTTCACTGTGACTGGGGAAGAGAGAGAGAGCGAGAGAGAAAAGTGACATTTAGCAGAGTCACTAGCATAGTACAGCCTTTGATCTCAAGCAGCTCAATTGCAGCAAGCAGTTCACCAACCATTTATTTTTAAGAAATATTGAATAGGCCATAAGACCGTAAGAAGTTCGCCTAGCAACTATAAACCGGTCTGCAAACAATGAAACAATGAAATGTTACAAATAAAAGAAGAATGCAGTAAATGTCAATACACCATAAATTATGGAAAGTGTTTAAGAAAATTATTAATAACATATTATTAACTAATTCAATATGCTATGTAACATATATTATAGTGCGAAGGACTATCATTGAAAGGTTTGCTTTTCTATGGCATTACAAGTGAGCTACGTAGCCCTTACCTTTTTAAACAGCTTCCAATGATGTGCATGTAAGAGCTCCTCAGTAATGCTTCTGTCCAGCAGGTCTGTAACATGAGTGTCCCCACAAGCCAGCAACCAGATCCAACAAAAAGTGTCTTGTGATGCTGAGTGGAGCACCAGATGACAAGAAAAGAGAAAGGGACCATGTTAGATCGCAGCTGGTAATCCATCCATATTTAGTTTGAGTTTATAGTCGTATAGACCCCAGCTAATGTTCCTTCCTAGTGGAAATGTGCCCCTGCATTTGACACATTCTCACTATGAGTATGGCACCTGGGTACCAACTCCAGTTAGAATCCCAGTGTATTGGTCCTGTATGGGATATGCTGATTGTATTCTCCTTTAATGAATGAAAATAAGACACACTGTAATTACAATATGTAGTCACTTCAGTGTGTAGTCAGTTAGAAGACACATGCATCATAGCAATGAACAGTAGCCTACATGATCACAAACCGCTAAATAAGCATAAAATAGCAAAGCAAACCATGGCTGACTGACAATATGATACAATATATTATCATCTTTCAAGGGCAGGCTTCAATATAATTTCAAAATGTATTTACTATTTTGATTGACTCAACCTCTCTTACTTCATCACAACCTGGAAGAAATGTAAAATAAATTGTAACAAATGGTAGTGGCCTACCCACTATTAATATCAATACATTATAAAAGCCTATATCCTTTCATAATTAAAGGAAGGTCACTTCAGGATATTCCTATACATTTCAAGATAGCATCCATATTAAAATGTTCAACCACAATACATACTGTAATGGGTGCGTTCAAATAATGGTTGGTTACTACAGCACCTTAAAATAAATATTATATCATACCATAAAGTGACCAGGTGTCCTGTGGTATCTTTATTTTGTACAAACATGATAGGACCATAGAATTTCTACACTTATGTTCTCCCCTTTCCACTTCATCCAATCCAGCCTACAGCAAATGTACACATTCTGTAACCAGGTGTGCACAAGAGAGGCAGTATTTTCACGTTTGGACACACACACACACACACACACTACAGTTCTATGTGCATTCAAAAATGATGGCAGTCTGTTCTGTAGATCCAGCATCTTCATGGATTGACTTGAACGGGCAGGGGCATTGTTGTTCTTCTATTATGTCTGGTTTCTCCTGCTATGGTATCTGGTGGCAACACTTGACGCGTGTGGGTGGGCGGTGCATGAAAGACAACAGGCGTAATTAACCGATGCTAAGGAAGTACTGCAACTAGCTTAAATATGTAAAGCCGTATTGAATAAACAGCAGTCAAGTGTGAGTGATTTCACTTCCATAGGTATGCTGTTGAAGAACGTAAGAGGGTCTACTACTCTATGATGCTGTACCGTAGTAAAACAGTAAGCATTTTGACAAGTGGCTTGTTGTATAACGATACTCACATAGCTTTCTTGCTATATTAGCACAGCTTGAAGACGAATAATACTGGAGTCCTCAGGACATTGTAATGTTGGTCGCTATCGATGCAGACCTGGTTAGTTTACAACACGTTGTTGTTACCTACTGTCTCATTCTCAACTTGACAGGAGAATGGATTTCCTCACTCTCTTCGCAATCTATGTAGTAGCGTTGCTCACATGCATAGCTCTGGTCTGCAAATATTCGGGACAACAACAAACACGCTTTAGTATATTCTACAGCTGCACAAGGGTAAAGTGACACTTTGACATTACCACATCGTATTGCAGGTTGTCGTGATACAGTATTAATGAAATCTTAAATAATTGTATTGACCATTTAAATCACTGATTCGATTCACAGTTCATAGCACCGTATACACCAAAGTGGCTAAAGAGGGTTTCACACTGGACTTTGCACAGACTATTTCATCAAAGGTTTGCAGCTATTGACGACCACTACTTAAGCACTACTACTTTAAAGTTTGTATGGCTTGCTTCATTCTTTCCATCTGTCTTGTAACTGTTTTTCTAGGAACAACCTATTCATATATTTGCACATCCTCCTGGAATGTACTGTATATGCAGAGTTCAGCATGGAGGTGTTTGGCTACTGCAGGGACATGGACACCAAACTGAGTAGCCTGTGCATCCCTTATGTCCTGTTGGCAGTCAAGTCTGTCTTCTTCTACCTCTGCATCAGAAGCGATCCAGGTTAACATTCACAATGGCAACATACTTTTGAATCATCAGATTATTCTTAACAAAAGAAAAGATAATGTAGTACAGTATGTGTTCATTGTGTGATGATGTTTACCTCTTCCTCCTATAGGCACATTAACAAAGAAGGAAATTGCTGGACAACTGCATATCTATCCCTATGACAAGCGGTTGTTCCACCCTGGTGTCCTGTGTCCTACCTGCCAGCTGGTTAAACCAGCTCGCTCCAAACACTGCTGTGAGTGAATGAGACCGTATAGACCTGTACAGCAGTACATGCTTCTGAATGGGGAAACTGAGCACGCTGTTTCTATTGTAGGGTTGTGCAACAGGTGTGTCCAGCGTTTTGATCACCACTGTGTGTGGGTGAACAACTGCATCGGTGCTCAGAACGCCCGCTACTTCCTGCTCTACCTTTTGAGTGTGTGCGCCATGGCAGGAGACATGGCTTTGCTCACAGCGGACATGCTGCTTCATGCCGTGCTGCGTTCTGGCCTTCTCAGGGCCAGCTATATAGATCAGCATGGTCAACAGCAGCAGGCCGGGCCACTGTTTGTAATGCAGGTGATTCTTGTTGAATTACTAAGTGTGTCTTTGATTACACTCCTAGTATCACAACATCATGCTCACTGAGGTGTATGTTAAAATAGCCCAGAATTATGCAGTGGTAAACTAGGAGTGAGTAATAGGCTTCATGATGTTATCTCGGATCTCTTAGCAGGTCTGAGGGCACAATGGGTGTTTTCGTGACTCTGAGCAGGGCATAAATGCTGAGTGTGGTTTTCTATTTACTCAGTAGTAGCTGCAAGTGTGATTCTTTAGAACAGATTTTAAATGAACAAAAGAAGCTGGAGCGGGTAATGCATGCTCAATCTTTCACTGGATTTGTCATTCTTAGTTTGCACGATTGGTAACCAACTGATAAATATTGATATGGCCCAATAACTAATACATACACATTCTCATGGCTAAAATAACTTTTATATTTCTGATCTTGTTATATGTTGTCAAATTATGTATTTTAAAATTCTGTTCCTCCACTCCACATCTCAACAGCACCTGTTCCTGACCTTCCCCAGGATAGTCTTCATGCTTGGTTTCCTGGTGTTTGTCTTCTTACTGCTAGCAGGCTACGCCATGTTCCATTCTTACCTGGCCCTGGTCAACCAGACCACCAATGAGTGGTACAAGAGCAGAGGCTATGTCTGCCATCAGTGTCACCCCACTACAGCAGAACACCTCTGCAGCCCAGCACAGGACCAGTCCACAAGACCATACTACAGCAGAGGCCTGCTGAGGAACCTGGGAGAAGTCTTCTGCCCGCTCAGACCCATTCCTAAGAAGGACAATTAAACAGGAACACTGCACCATAAAATTTGTTTTTTGAAGCGTAAACTAAATGATAGGACTGAACTGTGGTATGTCACAGCAGCACTGTAACGGTCTTTTGACACATCAAAGGGTTAATATTAATATGTTAAATTTTTATGAAAATTTGCAATATGGTTTGAATATGGCTAAACTGTTTTTAATATCACCCAAAGCCCTTGGAAAAAGGTACCTGTTACATTTTTCAGCCTTTCCCTCTGCTGCTTGGCCTTGCCTGCTTTTCAGTATGTTTCAATATTGTCCAGTCAGGCTTGGAGCTGGGGGTGAAGTTACACTTTTATAACTCAAGTTGGTGTTAGTACTGAAAAGTTGTTGTTTAAAATGTTTTAAATGATTAGGATTGCAATAAAGATGTTTTTTACTGAAACGATTAAAGTGATCATTTGTTCATCATCATTACTTAGTCGTTGCAACATAATTGAACTAAAATAGCCTTCTAGTTACGTATCTGGCACTAGGACCCAGAAGCAAAGTAAAACAATGTTCCTGTCACTTTAAGCCAGTGCGGAAGTGTGCGTAAATGTAAACTCATGCTGCCATCTGCCGGACACTTGTGACGTTCACACGTGACTGATGAAGCAAAATATCAAGAATGATCAATATGTAGGTCCTTATCATATGTCGTGCTTACCTCATTGACTTATCTGTGTAAATTATCTGTACAAATGACCCCCATCCCCGTTGCGAAACGTATTTGTAGAACTTTTTAAAGTGTTATTATGAAATATAAAATCTCTCTTTTTACATTGCGCAGTCTATAAACGTATATTTTATACACTCGTATGCGTCCTTTCATAGATTTGAAAACATAATTTATTTTTATTTTGACATTCTGCCGTCTTCTCCCGTCACGTGTGAACGCCACAAGTGTCCGTGGATGCTCTCCCGGCAAAATAGTAAGAATGATACTGTATTGCACCACTATTTCCTCAGCTGTACTCTAAGTAAGCGACCATTCCATGCTAAAGTTGACAGATTTTACGAATATTTGAGCGAGTTTCTAGTTTATTTGCACGAATAGGAAACGAATATCAGTATTTATTTTTGGATACCGAGGAGGTACATCATACTAGCAAGCTCGACCCCAATGGCTACATCAAAATGCACTAGGCTGAGCGGTGCCTTGGTGAAACAATTATTAGATGCCATAGACAGCATCCTGTTCGACTGCGACGGGGTCATTTGGCGAGGTGACCAGGCTATACCTGGTGCATCCGATGTTATTAACCTGCTCAAGAAAAGTGGAAAGAACGTATTTTTCGTCACTAATAATAGCACTAAGACCAGAAAAATGTATGCCGATAAAATGTCCCGGATGGGCTTTAACGTGTCAGAGGATGAAGTGTTCGGGACTGCATACTGCTCGGCAATGTATCTTAAGACAGTCTGTAAACTGGAAGGCAAAGTGTATCTCATAGGAGGCAACGCATTAAAGCAAGAGCTGGAGGCAGTCGGGATTCAGCAGACAGGGATGGGACCCGACAACATATCCGGAGGGCAGCTTGATTGGGCCAATGTCCCTCTGGATCCAGAGGTGAAAGCGGTGGTTGTCGGGTTCGACGAACACTTCAGCTACACGAAACTGAATAGGGCGTTTCAGTACCTCGCCAATCCCAACTGTGTGTTTGTTGGAACCAACACTGACACAAAACTGCCCTTGGAGGGAGGCAAAGCTGTCCCAGGTAAGGATATAGAACAGGACTGCTACTGCGTTAGGTGCGTTTACTGCAGCCAACTACTTCAACGTGATGTGAATAGTGTATTACGTATTCATATGATATATGGGATGGTATTAACGTTGCACTTCTTTTGAAAGTGATTGATTGAAAACTAAATATGATCTACTTCAGGTTTTAGGTGAGGCTTGTAATCCTCCTATACTTTATGCTTACTTTATTATTGTTTGGTTTTATGCTCTTCTTAGAAACTTTATATGAATTGTACATGTTATGGGTATATGGGAATTATGGGTACATAATGCCTTAGATTTTGTAGCATCCTCCAGTGCAAATATGCAGAAGATAATTTGACACGTCTACCCTCTCTTCACCCCCACCCAGGCACTGGCTGTCTGGTGAAGGCAGTGGAGATCGCGGCCCAGCGGCAGGCCCAGAAGGTGGGCAAGCCCAACTGCTTCATGTTCCACTGTGTGGCCTCCCAGTTCAAGCTGGAGCGTAGCCGCTGCCTGATGGTGGGGGACCGTCTGGATACAGACATCATGCTGGGCTCAAACTGTGGCCTGAAGACCGTGCTCACGCTCACAGGGATCAGCACTGTGAAGGACGCTGAGGCCCACCTGACCAGTGGCTGTCCAGAGAGGCAGGGCATGGTGCCGGATTACTACGTGGAGAGCATCGCTGACCTCCTGCCAGCTCTCCAGGGCTAGCTGGTTATCACCAGTCCTGATTAGACCAGCTGTGTGACAGCCTAGTTGAGAGGAGAAGACCACAGGCCAGGGTTCAAGAGCGAGGCCCATATTATTGATATAGTGTAGTTAAATGCATTTAAGAGTCTCACCTGAGCTCCAATATGGACTGTAGTGACTGACACAGAGCTGACCATAAGTCAAGTCTAAGGGAAGCTAGCCAGCACTTATCTACAATACTAATTTATGGTGCTGCAGAAATTACACATTTGAAGCTCTGATTTGATTTGATTTAGAAGCTCTATGATTTTTATTAAATCCTAGAATTTTGATGAGTGTAGTTTTGCCTACTGAACATATACTGTATGAACAATGGTTACTTAAATTGATTATACTATGTTTATGGATTATACTATACTACGTTGGGATGTACAAAACAAGTATCCATTCCTGTTTGTAAATGCAGGGAAGTGTGTTTGTGCTTGTAATCCCCTTGTCGTGTGAAGCAACTGGTTCTCTTGAGCAGTACAGGAAATGTGGTGGATTGCACACTTTATAAACCCGTGTGTTCCAATAATGTTATGCAGAGATACTGTGTATATATAATATATACTGTAACTAGGCTGTTTTAACAGTGCTTTACCTCATCAGAAATGAATTAGCTCTACTTTTAAAGAATGAAGCCTATTACACACTATGTACTTCTATGTTGTTTTGTCAAAAGTAATTTACTTTTAGAATAAGATTTCATGGATGGGCTGGTGCAATGAAACCAAGGCCTGTTGTACTCTGTGGTACAGTATGTATGTATGTAATGTAATCTGCTATTACAGAAAAAAGACACATTGTGATGCAATTTTGCGTTATTGTCCGTTGTTCTGTAATCTGTAACCTGTAATCAACATGACTACATTTCTTGAAAGAATTTCACTGAAGCCATTGATCGAATAAATAAAATATATATACTTTTATTAAATTGAGGTATACTCTCTTGTGGTTTCAAGTCATACGTGACCTTGAGCTTGTGCAGTAAGTACCCGGGCTAAAGTCACCTTGGGTTGTCATCACATTCACCAGCAGGCACCTATCACTTGTGCTGCGATGACAGACTTCCCAAGGTGCGCCTGTGTCCCCCTTTGTCTATTGTCCAGGCTGGCTGCATCAGCCAATTGATGTCGTGTGTGTGTGTGTGTGGATCTGAGCAGTGGCGGCAGAGGGAGTGCAAAGAGCACAGGTCTAGGGGGGAAAGACGTCTTTATAAGCAGGGGACCGGAGCACGGGCCAGGGAGACCACGGTTTGCTAATCACATTTGGCAGGACTCATTAAGTTGAATGCAGGGGTGGGGTGGGGTGAGGAGAAGCTGTGAGACCTTGGCTGGGGAGGAGGGAGGAGTGAAGAGGGCGGTTGATGTGTGCAGGCAGCCAAGCTGGCCAGGTGTATTGCAGACAGCCTCAGTCCATGCTGGTCATGAGCACAACTCCATGCCGATAACTAAGTGAAGGGAGCAGAGAGTGAGGAGCCTTCAAGGGACAGGATGGTGAAGTGTTGGAAACATTCGGAAAACTGTTTGGAGGACGTGCCGTGCACAGTAAGGAGCTGTCCTTGTTTTGCACACCCGGGCTTCATCATTTGCACTCCGGTTTTCTTTTGCTGCTTGGCTAGATTAGGATAGAAAGATAAAGTTGTTGTTTACAGGTTCATTAGGTCAAATGATCCTGCCACTTAAACTAAATGATGTTACCGGGCAGCTGTAGACTAATACAAGGTTCTTCAAAATGAACAAAGCAATCAATATTCTATCTCACGATGGCAAAATGTTACAATTACACAAGTTACAAATTATTTGAAGAGTTATGAAGTAAACTATATAGGCGAGGCTACCCATCTCTTTCAAGTTAAAGAGTTTCATTCATGGGCAGTTTGTAGTTTCAAAGATATAGTGATATTACTCCATCATTTTGAAACGCCCTGTATTTGAGGACATCTCTGGGGTGGCTTAATACCTGTCAGAGTGGACGTAGCTACACCCACAGCTAAAGTACGTCTGTAGCTAGTTCTTGTGTGTGTGATGATGTCCTGGCAGGACAGAGGCCCATCAGTGTTCCATCAGTTCCCACACAAGGCATTCTGGGTCAGCGTCTCTGCCTCTCTTCTCCTGGTCTTTATTACCCTTGGTTTGACGGGGAATCTTTGGCTACCACAACCTCAGCCGCAGGTAATCATGCCTTGATTTACCTGGTCGTCCAATCCACTGGATACTGGATTCTTGATTATATATCATATGGCAACTAATGACTAGTTGTGTGTATTACTACAGTCTTTACAGATTGTCCAGATCACAGTTCCAGATGAGACGGGGACTGTGCTCAACCAATCAGCACTTGTAGACAGGCAGAATGATCTGGTGACCTTTTCTGTGACCTCACCAGCAAATCACAGCTCTGTGGTGCTCTTTGACGTCAAGCATGTAAGGATCAACCTGTGTATATACCTATATACTGTATACACATGATACTGTATAATCATAATCTGTATAATCATTTAATATTCCATATTCTTGAGAGCGGATGTGTATTATTTAGTGCAGTCAGACTGTGCCTAACGTCTATGAGTATAATATTATATCGTACTATGTTACAAAATTATGTTGCTTTACGTTAGAAATGGCTTACATGTATTACCATATAAATTCTTCTGGTCTTTCATACAGGCTTTAATATGTTACAAGCCAGATGGCCAGCACAGCTGCTTCCTGCGTAAGATGGAGAAGTCTGACCATGAAAATGTGCACTCTCTGCTCTACCAGTCCACAGAGAAACAAAAGGTACAAATAAATGTCCGTATCATAAAACAAGCATGATTGGCGCATTTGACGAAATACTGTTGACAAACTAGGTTCAGGCTGGGCTTTTAGCGTTTGCCAGACAGACGTCACTATGCCACCTGCGTTGCCACATCCCCGCTAATGTGCGAACTGGCATTGGCATCTTGTGGTTCTGACTCAATAGTCAATCCCACAGAGCTGCTACACTTTAGCTAGGACCTGTTGGATTACACACTGCTGCTCCTCACAAAGGAAAAGGTCAGAGGCAATGAAGCAGACAAGACCTTGAGAAGTATCTCTCTTTCTTTCCATGGCTGAATTCCTCAGCACACCTGATACCTTTTACCCCCTCTGCCATGTCCAGGATCTCCTTACAGGAGGGTACCGCGGTACCTCGCACAATGGCCGCTCTGTGTGCGGCCCTTTCAGCTTTTAAGGGTTCCTCTGTTGGATTAGAATACAGCCCGATCCCTTGGTTAGTCAGAGGGAGCGCACGCGCTGTGCATCATACTGACTGTACACAGGCACAGTATTTGCTAACTGGATATCGATATTCCCCTTCTAAGCTCCACTGGTTGCGAACAGGAATTTCCATTCTCTCTTTGTTTTTCTGTGTGACTAGAGGAGCAAACTGGCCTGGTCTGGATCATGGGGGGCAAGTGGTCAGGTGTTTGGTCCCTCTGCCTTCCTGTCTGTCCAACAACGTCCTATTTCTTTTACAACAGAAAGGAACTGTGTAGAGTAGGGGTACTACCTATCACAGTGTAACATTATCTCATAGACAGTTCTCTGTATTCAAACCAAGTCATTAATCCATGATAGGTGGTAAGACCCTTATAGATGGATGAGAGACGTGGTCCACTAGGCACAATGGTCTTTCAGAACAGATTGTCATATGAGCACAGCAACACTTTAAATGGTCTATCAGAGACCAGACCACTGGTGTAAGTGGTGCAATTACACACATCCTTTGTACCCTATGAGAACACCAATAGGCCACCCGGTGTGCAGATGAATCAGCCTAATAGCAAATAACGTTTCAATTGATCGTCAATCTCAATTTGCCTGCTGGGTCATGATTACCGTAGATGTTACGAAGCGTTTCCTTCTCTCCTCAGGGTACTGAACAGGACTATTGTACTTTAAGATGTCAAGATAAGCACCAAACTCAACCCGTTTCTCCCCACTGTCTTCAGGACTTCCAGTACCAGCTTGCTGGGAACGAGACCCAGAGGCAGACAGAGTTCCTGGGTGTGTTGGGAGCCAGTCAGGTGGATGTATCCACCCTGGAGGAGCCTGTGAAGGCTCTGTGTCAGGGACGCTCCATCCACTGGACCACAAGGGCTGATGGTGAGAATAGTTAGCCTAGCCAGACATTTGTACTGAAGCATTTGAACATTTTAACCTAAAACACGTTTAAACAAATGGTAAATACTCCCTGCGCTGCACAAATATTCAAATAGAACTCATTTCAAATCTATAGACAAACATACAGCCACGGAAAAAATTAAGGAGACCACTGTACATTTGTTAAAATGTAATAGTAGAAATATACTGGAAACAGAAATAATATAACAAATATAGCAATTCTATAAAAATGTATCTAAAATCCATATATTACATGTAACTGAAAAATATATATGTATAAAGATCAAATAAACTGTTGAAGTCTTAATCTTTTCTGCGGCTGTATATTTTCAAAATTGACATGAATATCAAATAAAAGCATTTACACACAAAGCTAATAAATGGTGTATGTAGCATATTCATATCGTTTTTTATGCTACTAGATAAGGCTCACCCCAACTTACTCCCACTGCTACCACAGGACTGTTTAAGCTGTTTCTAGGCTGCTATATATAAAAGCAATGTGTAAGGCAGAAACCTAATCCTGAGCTAATGACCTTTTGCTGAATGCAATGACCTGCAGACCTACATGTAAACATACACCGTGTTATGTGCTAGGAGCACTGTGTACAACAATGTGTTTTTCATAGACCTATTTTTTTTTTCATGGCTATATGATACTTCATTTTGGGCAATGCTCTTTTGCCCTTAATTCATTACTACCACTACCTTGTCATTATTCCCATCAGATCAAATCATATACACCTCAATTGCCAACATATCCTATACCAGGGGTGCCCAAACTATTTTGTGCCAGGACCCACCTAGAGGACTAATGTATTTAGGGGGGG